>PVJC01017440.1:0-32492 GCA_004026665.1 Murina feae | reverse complement strand
AGGCCGGGCTGAGGGACTCCCTCCACCCCGAGTGCACAAATTTTTGTGCACCGGGCCCCTAGTATCTAAAAACCCAGGGTCCGTGATGTCTAAAATGACCTAAGGATAAATGGACCAGAAGTTAGTCCTGCAGTCAGTACTGGGTTGGTGTGGTGACCCAGCACTGACAGCCACCGCTCTGGGTGTGGGACCCAGCACTGACTTCCGAGGAGGCTGTGGATCAGGCCCAGAGAGAGACCTGCAGAGAGAAGCTGGGTCTGATCCATAGCCTCTGTGGCAGCTGTTGATCAACACTTGTCTCTCTCTTTCTCTCTGGACCTGGCCAGCAGCCATGCCTCAATTTCTCTCTGGGCCCCCACTGGGACTGCTGATCAGCCCTGCCTCTCTGATCAGGACCAGACATAGGCCCAAAGATGTTGACTGGCATAGAAACTGACCAATCAAAACCAAATCTGGGTGAAGTCTGAGGACCCAATGGCTGCCTAGTAGGAAGAGCTTTTGATGCTGACTGATATAGAAGCTGACCAGTCAGAACCAAATCTGGGTGAAGTTTAAGGAGCCAATGGCTGCCTAAGAGGCAGAGATTTTTTCACGGACTGACATAGAAACTGACCAATAGGAATCTAATCTGGGTGATCCGTGAAGGCAGAACCTAAGGTGGGGTCTGAGGAGGGGTTTTATGAGCAATAGTTCTTTGTTGTAAGGTGTAAGAAAGTGGTTCAATTTTTTAAAGACTGGTTTGGCAGTATAGTGCATATGGCTGGCTATCAGTCCAGATATAGGGATTATGTATTTTTGTCTGCCAAGTGCATCTTCTCCTGCTAAAAAAGGCTTTCCCCTTGCCCCATTTAAGCAATTCTATCCTATATAATCTATCTATAATAATAAAAGGATAAAATTCTAATTAGACTGGGTTGATCAGCCATCTTTCAGATATCAGACTTTTTTCCAGACAAAACCATGGTGGTGGAGACTGAGACAGAGGCAGTTAGGGGCAATCAGGCCAGCAGAGGAGAGCAGTTGTGTGTGAGATCAAGCCAGCAAGGGAGAGCAGTTAGGGGCAATGAGGCAGGCAGGCAGAGGCAATTAGTGGTGATCAGGCAGGCAGGCAGAGATGTTAGGGGTGATAAAGCAGGCAGGCATAGGGGTTAGGGACAATCTGGAAGGCAGGCAGAGGCAATTAGGGGCATTCAGGCAGGCAAGCAGATGAGTGGTTAGAAGCCAGCAATCCCAAATTGCGAGAAGGATGTTCAACATCCCCCAAAGGGTCCCCGATTGGAGAGGGTGCAGATTGGGCTGAAGGAACCCCCTCCCACTCTGGGCATGGATTTCATACACTGAGCCACTAGTTTAAAAAATAATGGCACCACTGACCTGGTGCCAACAGACCAACACCTGCCACTAACTAAATAAAAATGTAAATAACAATAACAAGCCCAGGAGAGGATGGACCGGATCAATATCCAGACTTGCTACAACATATTATCTAGAATGTCCATGTTCCAACGAAAATTGTCAGCCATGAGAGAAAACAGGAAAGTCTGAATCTATATACTGGAAAATAAACAAACAAACAAACAAGTGAGACTCAGGCCGCACCACCACCCCAGAGCAACACCTTAAAAATTGGGTGGAGCCCTCCTCTTTTCAGAACCAATTCTCAAACATTGACCTTTTGAGAGACTACCTTTGGTTGAATCAATCTGTGGATCAATTTATCCCCAAAGACACTTTTCAAAATAACAGAGCAATCTGCTGGTAATTAGTAGAGTTTTACCAGTTAACTGCTTGGCATCTGAAATGGAAACCATCCCCCACGCCATGATATTTTGGATTTAATTGCATCTATAGGCACTTATGGCATACAAAGGGCTAACAGCTGGAGCTGGGTAAAAAAAAAGGTAGCTAAACAGAGCTTTGCCATAACCACTGTCATCTTAGGGTGAATGCGAACATACCTAAGGCTTTGCACCCTGAAGTGCAACAACAGAGGTTTGATATTTCTAGGGGAAATAAACTTCATTAGGATAACTTTGACTGCCACTAACTTAATAAAAATGTAAATAACAATAACAAGCCCAGGAGAGGATGGTCCGGATCAATATCCAGACTTGCTACAACATATTATCTAGAATCCCCATGTTCCAATGAAAATTGTGAGTCATGCGAGGTAACAGGAAAGTCTGAATCTATATACTGGAAACAATTGTTGGAAACAACAATAACAACAACAAAAACAACAAAACAAAACAAAAAACACACCAGGAAACAAGAACTGTCTACCAGAGCAACCAGATGTCAGATTTATCAACACAAAAACAAAAAATATTTCAAGAGAGCCATTTATATATATATATTAAACAAGCCAAAGAAATGATAATTAAGAAAATAATTGAAAGTATGATAACTATGTCTCATCAAATGAAAACATTGATAAACAGATGAGAAATTATAAAGACAAAACCAAATGGAAATTCTTTAGTTGGAGTGCCATAATTGAAAAATTTTTAAAAAATCACTAAAGCGTTCAACAGCAGTTTTAAGTGACAGTAGAAATGATTAGTGATTTTGAAGATGGACCGATAGCAATAATGCAATCTGAACAATAAAGAGAGAAAAGAATAAAGAAAAATGAAAAAACCTCAGAGAAAAGCAAGGCACCATTAAGCACACTAACATAGATTTTATTGGTTAGTTTTATGAATCAACTTTGCCAGACTTTAATACCAAATTTTATTAAGACATTAATCTAGATGTTGCTGTGAAAGTATTTTGTTCCTATGGTTAATATTATGATTGGTTGTCCTTAAGTAAGGAAAACTACTTTCAATAACTTGGGTGGGCATAATCATATCAGTTGATAGGCCTTAAGAGCAAAAATCTGGGTTTCCCCAGAAGAAAAAATTCAGTCCTAGCCCATTTGGCTAAATGGATAGAGCATCGGCCTGCTGAAGCAATAAGATTGAAGGGGCCCAAGTTTGATTCTGATCCAGGGTGCATGCCCAGGTTGTGGGCTAGGTCCCCGGTAGGTGGCATGCAGGGGGCGGCCAATTAATGATTCTCTCTAATCATTGATGTTTCTATCTCTCTATCTCTCTCTCCCTCTCCCTTCCTCTCTGAAATCAATAAAAAGTATATATATAAATTCAGCTTCAAAACTGAAAAACCAGCTCTTATCTCATACTTTTCAGGTGGTGGTAGATGCACGGATGTATTGGGATACGGAAATTCTTCCAAATGATATCTGAACGCAATAGGAACAAATGAAGAGATAGGAAATGTTAAAAAAGAAAGTTAGAATATCAAAAGCCATAATTGCTTACTTGTTTATGTTGTCATCTATGAGCTTCTTTAAATATATAAAATTATGTCAAGCAATAATTTTAACAATGTAATGTTATACAATGCTTACAACATTTATAGATTCAGTATGCACAACGAGAAAAATCACAAAAAGGGAGAAAGGGAATAGAGATAGGAGTATCATTTCTACATTTCACTGTGTTCAAGTCCATATACATATTAAAGTGATTCTGATAATTTAGGATGCCTGTGTTAAATTCTAAAACAACCAATAAGAAAAATTTTAACTTAAAATTTAGTTAAAAACATTAAGTAAATTAAAATGTTGCATTAGTTCCCTCTCACCACTGCTTTTCAACATCATACTAGATGTTCTAGTGAATTCACTAAGTTAAAAAAAAAAGGCAATGAAGGGTATAAATATTGGGAAGGAATAAATAAAACTGTTCACAGATGACATAATTACTTGTAGAAAATCTGAAATAATTGAAAAAATATTTTCTGAAATTAATAAGTGGTTACATCAATGTTGTAGGTATAAGTTAGTATATACAAATCGATAGCTTTTTATATACCAGTGATGGACAGGTGGAATCTGAGGTTAAAAGTTAATATCATTTACATTAACACTCTCAAAAAGTAAGTACTTAGTTATAAATCTAACAAAATATGTATAAGAACTATGAGATAAATTACAGATTTATGATGAACAAAGTAAAAATGAAATAAATGGAGAGATATTCTATGTTCATGTATAGAAAAACTCAATAGTGTCAAGATTTAATTTCTTCATAACTTGATCTGTGGATTCACTGCAATTCCAGTCAAAATCTCAGCAAGTTATTTTGTGGATATTGACAAACTAATTCCAAAGTTGATATAGAGAGAATATTGAAGGAGAAAAAAAAAGTTGGAGGGCAGACATTACCTGATTTCAATACTTACTGTAAAGCTATCAAGGCAGTGTAGTATTGCCAAAACACTAGACAACTAGATCAATGGAACAGAATAGAGAGCCAGATACAGACTTACATAAATATTATCAACAGATATTTGACAAAGGAGCAAAGGTAATACAATGGAGCAAAGATAGCCTTTCAATAAATAGTGCTGAAAGAACTGGACACCCACATGCAAAAAAATAATAAATGTGAGACACATACATTATACCTTTCACAGAAATGTACCCCAAGTGGACCACAGGTCTAAATGCAAAATGAAAAACTATGAAATTCCTAGACTATAACATAGGAGAAAACCTAGAACCACAAGAAACCTCGAATGGCTAAACCAATATTAGAATTAATAGGCGTCAAAACAAGTAAGTGATACCAGAGGAAAAGAGAGACATGTTATAATGACAAAAGAGTCAATCCATCTCAAATTTATGACAATTTTAATCATATACACACCTAAAAATAGAGCACCATAGTACACGAAGCAAAATTGATAGAAATGAAGGGGAAAGTAGATTATTCAATAATTAGAGCTGGAAACTTCAATATTCCACTTTCATTAATGGATAGAACAACTAGGAAGAAGACCAACAGGGAAACTGATGTTAGCAACATTATAAATTGACTAGGTCTGGAAGATATCTATAGAGCCCTTCACCTAACAATAGCTGAAAGTACTTTATTTTTTTAAAAATTATTTATTGTTGAAAGTTTTACATATGTCTCTTTTTCCCCTATTGACCTTTCCCTGACTGCTCCCATCCCCCAGCACATTCCCCAACCCATGAAAGTACTTTATTCTTAATTATATATGGAACATTTTGCAGATAGATCCTATGCTGTTATAAAACAAACTTTAATACATTTAAATGGATAGAAATAATACAATGTATGTTTTCTGACTACTTTAACTTATTGAAATTAGACTGCAATAACAAAAAATAAATTTGAGACACTAAAATATATGGAAATAAAACAGTACACTCCTAAATAGCCAGTAGCTCAAAGAAGAAATCATAAGGAAATTAGAAGTTCTTTCAGATTAATGAAAATGAAGACACAACATACTAAAATTTTTGGGATGCAGTTAAAACAGTGCTTAGAGAGAAAGTTATAGCCGTAAATGCCTATATTAAAAAAATAGTATGATCTCAAATAAGTATTCTTAATTTTTCCACCTTAAGACACTGGGGGTGGGTGGGGAAGACTAAACTAAACCTAAAGAGAGCAGAAGGAAGGAAATAATAAAGATTAGATTCCAGATACTAGTGATACACTGAAAAGGAAAAAGGAGAGAGAGAGAGCGAGAGCGAGAGCGAGAGCGAGAGCGAGAGCGAGAGCGAGAGAGAGATAGAGAGAGAGAGAGAGAAAATCAGACTGTTTTGTGAATGTTGGGTACATCTGTTTCCATACTTTTAATATCCTTGTTTTCAGATACAAATACCATAGCTGCTGTCCTTGTTACCTGGATTTCTGTATCATATTCCTGTCAGAAATGCACATGGCAGATAGATTTTCTCATTGAATTTAGGTCTCCAGCTTGTATTCTAAGATGTGGCTTCTTCTTTATGTCAAATCCTTTATTTGCTTACCATCCTCCAGATATTTGTTAAAAATCCCTTCCTTTTTGTTGGTTCCCTCCCATTCTGTTTGTTGTTTATTTTTTTTTAATTCTTATTAACTTACTAGTTTCCTAAGAGGGAATATATATAAAGACATACAATTGTCATTGAGAATTTGAAGTCCTAACTTGTTTAATTATACGTTGTGTCATTATAAAATTAATATTCACCAATTTCATACGTACAAATTAGTAACTACTATTTTAAATATGACTTATACTTAGTTTTAGGCATTTTTGTGTTAACTAACCTGTTGGTTTTGCTTCTGATGCATCTGTTACTAGGAAAGGCATTTTTATAAAATGCAATGCTTAAATAGATTAAAGCCTGTCTATGATTTAGAGATGTGTACATGTTACTGAATTAAGTTTCGTACCACATATGTTGTCGAATTTAAAGGTTAAACATTTATATCACTTATTAAGATGTTATGTGTTTAAAGGTTAAAATTTAAAAGTTGATTTATCTTTTAAAATTCACATATTTTCAGTTTTAATCATTTAAATGTTGCTATGCCGCCACTAGCATTTTTCATAAAATAACATTTCAAATATTTTTGTACTTTTATATGAATGTGTCTACTCACATCTTAAAGTATTTTAATAAAAATAAATTTGAACAAGAATGACTATGTTTACTTCTAGGCTTCAATATCAACCTAGTTTATTTTACAAGAGCAAAACAGTACCAAATTGTATTTGTATTGATCAATTCTACACAGTTATAAATATAGTATTTCCCATATCTGCAACTCAAAATTCACTCATTTAAAGGGTCTGAAAATATAATCTCTACTATACTAAAAAGTATATCCAAATATACATCATTTTTGCTCCAAATGGTGACAACAAAAAGCTCCCATCTGCCATATGATCAGATTACACTTGCTATGTAACATCATTGTCACAAAATAAAACAAAAGAAGAAACCGACCAATGGTGGTTTATTTGCTAATTTTAAAATACACAATCTGCAAATTGGATAAATAATGACTCATAAGTATAAACAGGTATTGCCATGTTGACAAAAAATATATAATTAAAACCTGTTAACTTTTATATTACATTTCAGAAATGTTTACTAACTTATGGTATGTTGTCATTTAAATTGTCTTTATTTATCATTGATATCCACCTCTCTATCTTCTTCCTAGGAGGAAGTTTAAGATAAAAAGCCAGAATGGTGGACTTGAGTCTCAGTCTGCCACTAACTGGTATGACTTTTATTTGGCATTTTTGCTTAATTTACTTAACTTTTCTTGTCTGAGTTTTGGGTTTCATATATATTAAATTAAAATGTAATGATTAGTCTTCCCAGCTCAGAAAGATTTTGGATGATTACATGTTTTGCCTTATAGGAAAGGATTTTAAAAATTATAATTTCTAAACTGAAAAAAAATTTGCAGAAGAGTAGAGGTGAATATGCAGCAAAAAGCTTAATGATAGGAAAGGACATCCTTTCAATGTCATCTATCTAGCTTCAATGAAGTTTAAGAATCTTACATTTAATCACTTATATTTATATGAATGGCTCATTATATAACTTTAAGGTCAAAGCCATTAATCTTATCTTTATTTTGAGATAATAGCCAATCAAAGATATAATTTCACAGCTTCAGTACTATCTTTAACATTAAATACATTATCTCTAGGCAGGCAAGAAAGTGAGAATATGAAATTTTCACTTAAATGGATAAGGAAATGTTATTTCCCCACCTCTATGTACTAGAAAGTTGAATAGATTTGAGCTATTTCCATAGGCCTATGTATGTTATTCTTAAGGAGAGTGAGGTGAGATCAAACACATAGGCCTTATTTATAGTGTATATTAATACTGTGAGGTAGATTTTTAAAAAAAATCTTTATTGTTCAGATTATTACAGTTGTTCCTCTTTTTTACCCTATAGCTCCCCTCCTCCCAGTTCCCACCCCACTCTCTGTCCTTCCTCCCACCACCGCTGTTCTCATCTGTAGGTGTATGATTATTGTCCAGTCTCTTCCTGCACCCCAAACACCCTTTTCCCCCCCAAAATTGTCAGTCAAATCCCTTTCTATGCCTCTGATTCTATTATATTTACTAGTTTATTCTGTTCGTCAGATTTTTTATTCACTTGATTTTTAGATTCACTTGTTGATAGATATGTATTTGTTGTTCATAATTTTAATCTTTACTTTTTCTTCTTCCCCTTCTCAAAGGATGCCTTTCAGCATTTCATATAATACTGGTTGGTTGGTGATGAACTCCTTTAGCTTTTTTTTTTTTTTTTTCTGTGAAGCTCTTTATTCGACCCTTAATTCTGAATGATAGCTTTGCTAGGTAAAGTAATCTTGGCTGTAGATTCTTGCTATGCATCACTTTGAATATTTCTTGCTGCTCCCTTCTGGCCTGCAAAGTTTCTGTTGAGAAATCGGCTGACAGACATATGGATGGCCCCTTGTAGGTAACTGACTGCTTTTCTCTTGCTGTTTTTAAAATTCTCTCCTTGTCTTTTGCTCTTGGCATTTTAATTATGATGTGTCTTGGTGTGGTCCTCTTTGGATTCCTTTTGTTTGGGATTCTCTGTGCTTCCTGGACTTGGAAGTCTATTTCTTTTACCAGGTAGGGGAAGTTTTCTGACATTATTTCTTCAAATATGCTTTCAATATCTTGCTCTCTCTCTTCTTATGGCACCCCTATAATTCTGATGTTGGTACGCTTGAAGTTGTCCCAGAGGCTCCTTACACTGTCTTCATATTTTTGGATTCTTTTTTCTTTTGGCTTATCCATTTTGGTGTTTTCTGCTTCTTAGTATTTTAATTCTTTGACTTGATTCTTGTGTTCTTCTAATCTGTTGTTGAATCTCTGTATAATATTCTTTATTTCAGTCAATGTATGCTTAATTTCTAGTTGGTCCTTTTTCATATCCTTGAGGGTCTCATTAGATTTATTGAGGGTCTCACTAAATTTATCGGCAGTTTCTAGAAAATTCTTGAAAAACCGTAAAACCGTGGTTTTGAACTCTATATCCAGTCCTTTGCTTTCCTCCATTTCTGTCATTTGTGATCGGTTTCTTTGTCTCCACATTTTGGCTGCTTCCCTGGGTTGATAGAGTGGCTTTCTGTGTTAGGTGATCACTGAGAGGAAATGCCTCCAAGCCACTTGGTTATGAGAATCAGCTGTATCTACAGTGGGAGAACTTCTGTGCTGGAGACACCCTTATGGGGCAAGAGTTGTTTCAGTGGGGCTTTGGTACAAGACCCCTGGGTACGCTGGCACTTGTATCTTCAAGGAGGTGCTATTTTTAGCTTCTGCCTGGGGCTTCCCAGCCTTTTATATGCAAAAGCTTCTGTGTGAAGCTTGGGTGGGGCAGGGTCTCGGGGAGTCTACAGGGCAGAGCAACCAGCTCTGCCTTAAGAGGCACTGGATCTCAAGACGCTCTGGAGTTTCTCCCAGTGCCTGATGGTGGTCAACAGTCCAGCTCCTCCCCGTATGGTTCTGAGTCCCCAGAAACTTGCCTGGAACTGGAGTTCAGAGCTGTCAGGAGCTTGTGCTTTCCTTCAGTATGAAATGCTGCCAGCCTTTTCCGCGAGTCCTTTCTGCAAGCCCCTTTGCATGCGCTTCCATACCTCTGCACTTTATTTTCACACCTCCTCTGAGTCTCAGTCTCTTTCTAGTTGTAGAATTTCCACTCAGCCAGCCTTCCTGTGGGTCTGGGTGGTGTCTGTTCTTTCTTTTTGTTGTTGTTTTTAAAATAGTTGTGCACGGCCATAATTCCTGTGTTCACCTATGCCACCATCTTGGTTTTCCCTTGAGGTAGATATTTCTTATCTGAGGACAGCCTAGAATTGACCCCAGAGCAACCAGACTTTAACTAAAACACAATTGAACCTACTTCACAATGTTCAAGGTTTGCACTGGTATTTTTACAAACTCAATACAGAAGAAAACACTGCAAATATTCTGAAGGACACCAACTTACTGAAATGAGAGCACACCATTACTGGTGTATATATTCCCTCACATCCTGTGTGGTTCAGGGTTCAGGATCTGGAAGAGGGGCCACACGTAAATGAAAGAGATGAGACAAAAAATAATAATTTGGAAATATTGGGGGCCAGGTGGGCAAGCCCAACTCAAGGGAAAGGACTTCCACTGGTGCCTAGGCCTCACCAGCCTTTTATTCAATATTGGGTACACATCTAGCTCTTAGTCAGGCAAGTAATTGCAGTAACAGACAGACTATCTTAAAAGTCAATAAATAATAGAAGGATTTACTCTGAGACTATTTGATCGGGAAATAGCTTGAGCCCCCATTGTCTGGACTAGACTATCGTTGCATAACTCTGGCCCTTGCCATGGGTTCAAGATTCACCAACATTCTGGGATCCTTGTTTGCATTTCTCTGGTGTGAAAACAGTGGGTGGCTTCCTGCAACTGGGCCTCATACCCATGACAAACCATGTTAATAAAAAAGTTGGAGATGACACCATTTTCCTTGAAGGTGTGCAAGATATGGTAGAAAGTTTAGATACACATGTAGATATTTGCAGTGCAATGTAGTAACAGCTCTAATAGGTGGGAACAAGTGGCTCAGCCATGAAAGATCACCTACAGTTAACATTATGGAATAAATAGACTGCACTAGATATGCAAGAAAGGAAATATTATATGAGATCTAGTGTGCCTGACTTTTAAAGAGATGGAATTATTAAAGAAAATGAGCAATTTGGCAAATAGAAAAGAAAACTCTATGTGGTTGAAGTGCCGGGTATGTATGTGGATAGTAAGGAGAGCCATGGGGAAAGTAGCTACTGGAGGGCAGGTGGGCCCAGTCTGTAAGGGATTTTTCATGCAACACTATCGCACTTAAATTTTATTCTATGGGAAATGCTGAAGCCATTACAGACTTTTAATCAATGTCATCTTTCAGGTCTGGACTAGTGTGGAGGATAGTCCAGAAGTTTCTGGAGTCTAAAGGCAGGAAAAAATAGGAAACTTGAAATGTTTTATCATACTTTAGCTAGTGAATGAGAATAGGGAAAACAAGATGAATTACAGAGATATTTCCTTTTATACTGTGGAATGAACCCTTCTGCAACAAGGAAGAATTTCGTCAAAGTGACTGAGAGGAGAACTCTGTGAGGCTCAGCAACTCACTTTCATAGTAAAGGGACATTCATCAGAAATATGACCCAGCCTCAGCATTTAGCATTCAAGAGAAACTCCTTTTCCCGCTATAAAATAATTTTGGGGGTTTTGTCTAATCAAAATGATAAATGGCATTTAAATGTTCATGGGAAAAGCAAGCACTCTAATTATCTAAGTGAGTTTAATCATTTCTGAGCATATTAGTTTCCTGACTTAACGGCACACAATATTTTGACAGTGTTATGGACTTATCTTCTTTGTGTCTGCTGTGAGTTAGTACCCAACAAAGTCATTCATATTCATATCACAGCCTTGGAGATTTTGCACCCCACCCTTTTCTGTTATTCATGTATTACTATGATTAACTTTTTCCAGTTGCAACCCTGTTTATAAATATGGAGGGACACAGTCCTTTAAATATATGATCAGACTTGAATTTGATCCTTTGAGAATCAATAGCTGTTTAATCCTTATTTCAAGAAAGAAAGTGGTGCTTAAAACCAATGCTGGAGAGAAAGAATGTAGACTATATTCTTTGGAGTTCATTCAGGAAACTGGAAAGGGTTGGTATCATTATTAAATATCTTAATTCATTTTTATCTGCTGAGGTATGTCAAGGGACTAATTTTTCCCATCCTTGATATTTTGGTATATGTGCCATCATCTTCCATTATATATTTCAAGCAGATATTTAAATGGACAAAGTGTCTTTACTTACAATACCTGCTTTGCACACAACCTCTTGTATGTCATTATGACCTTGAATAAAACCTGTTCTCTGACTTTGTTTACTTCCCTGTAAAGGTAACACTAGAATATTAAGATTTTTCTGATATTATGAGACTGTGTTTATTGCTATTGTTATGTTCAAAACATACTGAAAGGATCCCTAAAGTGTGGAATGATTTGACTCTTATAAAAGACTAGGGGGCATGTAGTACAAAAGCTCTTTCATTAATTTATTTTACAAATATTTGTTGAGTCCATGTTACTGTCATTCACATAGCTGTTTTCATTGTGTTGACAAAATGTCACATGTGAGGAAGGGATTATCAGGGTCACTGTTTTACTAAAGGTTCAAGTGAGGACCTGACTGTTAAATACATTACTTACTTAAAAAACTTACTATTTAAATAACATTAGGCTATTTATACTAGTAGGTAAGCAGTACAAAAAATACCTGAATGGGGAGAAAAAATGGAATTGTCCAAAAAATCCTCAGTGGAGTTCCTAGTGAAGTGTGTCTTTCATTAATTGACATGCTCATAAAAAAGCCATTATTTTAAGAGTTTGATGGAGTTAATTCCATATTAGGTAGGGAAATGGACTACCTGGTGACTTCCAACTGTCAGATTTTGTATTCTGTTTATGTATGTGACTGATCAGTGTAGGCAATTTGTTGCCCTTACATGCCTGTCATGAAGAAAGTCATGGAAATTCTCTTAATTCCCACCAAATAAAATACATAAGACACTAAAGAGAAATAAACAATTTACAGAGCACTTGGTCAAAGAAATAGAGGAGAATCTCTCTCTCTCTCTCTCTCTCTCTCTCTCTCTCTCTATATATATATATATATATATATATATATATATATATATATATCACTGATATGCACATAGACTGAACAGCAGAACAACCGAACAGAACAACTGGTTTCTATTACATGCACTGACCACCAGGAGGCACAGGTGGAACATGGCGGGCATTGGCAGCAGGCAGCAGAACAGAACGTGGAACATGGCAGGCATTGGCCATGGCGGGATGGTGGAGCAGGTGAGTGGGGATGCCAGATCAAGGCGGGGTGCAGGTCGCTGTCATCAGGGCAAGCCTCTGGCGGTTACTGAAAATTCTTTGCTCCCATGTGCCACAGTCCTGCCAGGCACTCATACCCACTGCAGGCACTGGAGCCTCTGCTTGCACCTACTGCTGGCAGCTGGCACTGGCCCCAATCATTCAGTGCTGTCAGTGGG
This sequence comes from Murina feae, assembly GCA_004026665.1. Taxonomy (NCBI): domain Eukaryota; kingdom Metazoa; phylum Chordata; class Mammalia; order Chiroptera; family Vespertilionidae; genus Murina; species Murina feae. Next base: position 19,511 of record PVJC01017440.1, on the reverse strand, counting down.
TGGGAGCAGCAGCTGCCAGCCCCAATCACTCCTCAGGGCTTCTCCACCTCTGCCTGCTCCTGAGTGGTGACTGGGGCCAGCAGCCACCTCTCGCACTTGCTGCTGGTAATGGCCCTGCTTGCACCCACTGCTGGCACCAGAGCCACTGCTCACATCCACTGCTGGCACTGGCCCTAATCACTCTGCACCATCAGTGGTTATGAGTGGGGCCAGAACCATCAGTGTGTGGGAGTGGTGGCAGCTAGAGCAGGGTTGCAGCCAGACAAGAGACTGGGGGCCACAGTGGGAGGGGCTGGGCCAGGGCACGGAAAGTGGGCCGAGACCTGCCCCTGTTCCCACCACAGCCTCATGGCCCACAGTTTCTTTCAAGGTGCATGAATTTATGCACTGGGTCCCTAGTGATTTATATAAGACTAGAGGCCTGATGCATGAAATTCATGCAAGAAGGCTCAGCCCTCACAGCCATGGTGGCTTGCCTCGGCCTTTGCAGCCATAGCCACTTGCCTCAGCCCTCGCAGCCCCAACTTCATCCAGAAGGTTGTCTGGAAGGAAGTCCGGAAGGATGTCCAGAAGGTCGTTCGGCTATCTGGTCTAATTAGCATATTAGCTTTTATTATTATAGATGATCATAAAGTTTCCCTTTAAAATTCCCATCACATATTTTTCTGCTACTCTAAAGATACTTTATTTGATTCCAGTCACTGTTTATTTTCCAGACTCTTCCTTCAAACACCCCTTAATCTTAATCTTGCTTTCTATCTCCCAAAGTCCCAATACTAGCTTCTTGATCTTCCAAGATCTGTATTTATGTTTCTCTTTCATAAGCTAAACTGTTTAGAGACATAAAGCTCTTTTAATTCCAACCTTCCACACCTATCAAATATTACTTCCTTCAAGGAAGCAAAGATCTCTGTCACCAGGATCCATCCTTGGAGACATTTATGAACAATAAAACATGTATTTCTCCTGTCACATATAAATCATTTTTACACAATGCATAGCGCACAGTAGCCCATTCAGCAAAGAGTAGCTGCCGTTATTCCTCTATTTTATTCATGTCATCCTTTGAAAATACTTATTGTGTGATTACCACATGCTTAGCATTATTCTCTAGGCACTAAAAAAAAAGACTATGAAGAATAATAAACAACCCCTCTACCCTTATTGATGTTACATTCTAGTGGATGGAAATACTTAGAAAAAAAAAATGCATGCTGTGATATCAAGGATGTAAGCAATGACTTTTAAGAAATAGCCCTGACTGGTTTGGCTCAGTGGTCAAGGGCATGTACCTTGGTTGTGGGCACATCCTCAGTAAGGAGTGTGCAGGAGGCAGCTGATCAATGTTTCTCTCTCATTGATGTTTCTAACACTCTATCTCTCTCCCTTCCTCTCTCTCTCCCTGCTTCTCAATAAAATATATATTAAGAAAAGAAATACAATAAAGCAGGATAAGGGAATAAATAGAGATGTAATTGACTATTTAAAATATGGTTATCAGGAAAATCTTTGAGTCATGTTGGCCAAGTGGAATATCTGCAAAAAGAATAACCATAAAATCTCTGAATTCAAACAATTAATAGTAATAAGTATTGGAATTTTACCCCAAATAATGTCTCTTTAAAATAGCCTGTTCATAGAAAGGGGTCCATGGGGGAAAGGGATATATGTAATATTTTCAACAATAAAGAATTATCTATACTAATAAAAGGGTAATGTGCTAATTAGACTGGGAGACCTTCCAGGAGACCTTCTTGACGTTCTTCCAGACAAAGCCATGTTGGCGGGGCTGAGGCAGAGGCATTTGGGGGTGATCAGGCTGGTGGTGGGGGGAGAGGAGTTGCAGGTGAGCAGGCTGGTGTGGGAGCAGTTGGGGGCAATCAGGCTGGTAGGGGGGAAGTTGGAGGTGATCAGCTGGCAGGGAGGGCAGTTTGGGGTAAGCAGGCCAACAGGCAGGTGAGTGGTTATAAGCCAGCAGTCCCGGATTTCAAGTGGGATGTCTGACTGGCAGTTTAGGCCTGATCCCTGGGATGAGGCCTAAACTGGCAGTCAGAAATCCCCTGAGAGGTTCCAGATTGGAGAGGGTGCAGGCTGGGCTGAGGATCACCTCCCTCACACCGTGCACAAATTTTGTGCAGTGGGCCACCAGTTAAAAAATAAAGAGAGCCTGTTCAATCTTAAATATGTATATACATATATATGCATGTACTTTAAAAAAGAGAATTACATGGTCAGTCCCCACACTACAGAAATCTATGAAGTACTTGTAGCATCTAACAGCATACTCTAAAAAAGATTACTTATGTCCCTAGCTGGTATGGCTCAGTAAATAGAGTGTTGGCCTGAGGACTGAAGGGTCCTGGGTTTGATTCTGGCCAAGGGCACATGCCCTGGTTGAGGGTTTGACCTCTAGTAGGGGACATGCAGGAGGCATCCCATCAATGATTCTCTTTCATTGTTGATTCTATCCTCTCTCCTCCCTTCTACTCTCTGAAATCAATAAAAAATAAATTTAAAAACATTACTTATGTAAAATTTCTGAATTTCAGAAATAAATATGAAGTCCAGGATAGGTTTCGCTCAATACAGTTGATTTTGCTTCTTTGAGCCCAGACTAAGATGTGCTCCACTGAGGGAATCTAAAAAGTCCATGTCACAACAAGAACCACTAGGTGGAAAAATAAAAAATAATTGATATGTACAAGCTATTGGAGACATAACCCTAAACCCCATCCTAGACAATGCTATGAACTGATTTTGGCTATTTTTATTGATATGTTTTCTGATTTTGTCTTACTGGACAATGCTTCCAGAATGAGAAGGCACTGGATTATAGGCAACCTTTATATATCATATTTTTCCATGTATAAGATGCTATTCTTTTCTAAAATCATTAGACTGAAAATTTAGGGTCATCTTATACAAGGAAGTCAGCTGAGGAAGTAGCTGCCCATACCTTGTCAAACAGGTTTCCTCCAACCATGAGCCTTATTGTTTCTGACGTCAGCTGATGTCATAATTGGAGGTGGAGGTGGGGAGTGCACAGATGCTGAATCCTTTTGAGCCCATAAAGTTGTCAAAAAAATAAAAAGGTAAATACCAGTAAGCAATTATCTTACTCTGGAAAATTCAATCTGAACCAGCTATGCAAAAGCACATGGAAATAGAGCTGCAGAGAGATAATTTGGACCCCCTCCCTCTGAGTGTATGATCCTACAGTGGAGAAAACAGGAATAACCAATCTTTAAGATTAAAAACAACAACAACAACAAAAAAACCCCAAAAAGCTTTAAGAGGAAAACCAGCAAAATGTTAAAAATATTGATTTCTTAATTTTGGGTTAGAAAAGTGGGGGGTGTCTTATACATGGAAAATATGGTAGCCACCCAAAAATGTTAAGGGTAGAAAAAGAATAAGAGATTTAGTGTTTGACACAGAATTAGTTCTCATTAAGTATGTCATGTCTTCCAAAAATGAAAAACTCAGTCACATTATGTTGGAATAAAGCTGCCCAGGTTTCCCTTGTTAGCCTCAGTCTCTGTGCTGGACTTTTCATTAATTGATAATACCTAAAATTGAGCAAATGAGGAAGCAATTAAAATGCAGGCTCTGCAAATCTGTGCTCATCTGTGAGGGCTTGCAGCAAGGGACTGCTCTTAATGGGTAGTTTTTGAGCATGAGTTGCCAGATTTAGCAAATGAAAATACAGGGAGCCCTGCTAAATTTGAATCTCAGATAAACAATGGATGATTTCTTAGTATATCTATATCCCAACTACTACATAGGGCACAGTTGTGATAAAAATTTTTCTTTCCTTATTTGAAATTCAAATTGAACTGACACCCTATATTTTATTTGAAAACACCATTCATAACCACTGGCATTTGATATGCAAGGCTGTAGACTTGGGATCAAAACAGCTTAATTCTAGAGAGATAGGGAGTTTTTACAAACCAGGTCAGAGAATGATGGCAGTGGTGTATTCTCTCTGTGCCCAGTACGGTGCTTATTGCTTCATAAGTAAGATTTTTTCCTAACACAAATTCTTTTTTAAAATATATTTTATTGTTTGTTTTTTTTACAGAGAGGAAGGGAGAGGGATAGGGAGTTAGAGACATAGATGAGAGAGAAACATCAATCAGCTGCCTCCTGCAAACCCCCTACTGGGATGTGCCCGCAACCAAAGTACATGCCCTTGACCAGGATCAAACCTGGGACCCTTGAGTCCTCAGGCTGATGCTCTATCCATTGAGCCAAACCGGTTAGGGCCACACAAATTCTTTTTCTGACAATGTTATGAGAAAATATATTAAGCCAGTAAAGGTTATGGAGTTAGTATATGATGGAGCAGACTTGGAACCTGAGTAGTGTCTCTACAGAGTTCATGCTCCTCATGCTGAAGCAGCATCTTCCACTTTGGTTCAAGGTTATTATAAGGTTAATGTTACAGAAGCATTATATGGTTGGTTTTAATTCTGTTGAAGAAATAATGCAGCCTTAGAGTTGGGACATTCTTAGAGGTCTATAACAAGACTAACTCTAACTCTTCTGAATCAATCCCAAGACTTGAATTTTGTAAACATAAATGAAGAGATTGACATATTCCATCAAGAGGGGTCTATAATGTTTTGAGGCAAATTGCCATATGGATAAATTATTGGTGCCATTTAATGCTCTGGATTAAAAAAATAGATGTGATGGTCACTCATTTGTCAAACATTTTCTTAACACCTATTTTCTGTAGGGCTGTGGGAGAGTAGGAAGATAAATAAGCCACAGCTTCACCACTCAAGGAATTTACAGTTTAATTGGAGAGGCAGACAAGACAACACCTAACTCTTCAAATAGCAGGCAATGTGAAAGAAGGACTTTAACAGAATACAAGGAATACAGAGGATGGTAGATTCTGTTTGAGTGAGAAACAGTAAAAAATGTGATAAAGGACAGAAAGCAGGGACCAGAGGCAAATAGATGACAGATTAATAAAAAACAATCAGACAGGTATCATTGGTTTTTTGTTTTGTTTTGTTTTGTTTGCTTTTTTGTTTTGTTTTGTTTTTGCTATGGAGAAATTTAATTTAAGCATATACTAGTAAAATTCAATAAACATACAATAATACGGATTTAGAATTAATATATGGTGCAGCTGTTATTCTTTGACTATATTTTCTGATGTTACCTCATATGACTTTTAAAACATATCTATTTTTTTTTCTTTTAGAGGGAGAGAGAAAAGGAGTGGGAGAGAAAGAGAGACATCTATGTGAGAGCAGAACATTGATTGGTTGCCTCCTGCACACCCCCTACTGGGGATTGAGCCCACAACCTTGGCATGTGCTCTGACTGGGAATCAAAATAGCAACTTTTTGTGCACTGTGTGATACAGAATCAACTGAGCCACACTGACCAGGGCTCATATGACTTTAAAAAAATATTTATTGATTTCAGAGAGGAAGGGAGAGGGAGAAAAAGATAGAAACATCAATGATGAGAGATAATCATTGGTGAACTGCCTCCTGCACGCCCCACACTGGGGATTGAGCCTGCAAACCAGACATGTGCCCTGACAGGGAATCTAGTGATGACCTTCTGATTATAGATCTATGTTCAACCACTGAGCCAGGCCAGTTGGGCCTCATATGACTTTTTATGAAAATTTAAAAAATATTTGTTTTGACTTTTATAGAGAGAAAGAAGGGAGAGGGATAGAGAGATAAAAACATCCATGAGAGAGGAACATCATCTATTGGCTGCCTCATGAATGCAACCCTACTTGGGATAAAGCCCACAACCTGGGCATGTGCCCTGACTGGGAATGGAACTGGTGACCTCTTAGTTCCTGGGTCAATGCTTAACCGCTGAACTACACTAGCCAGGTTAAAATTTTTATTCAAATATTTTATTCTCTTAAACTAGTATGTTTGGATTTTGTTAATAATTTAAATATTATTAACAAAAGAATATACACAGAGTACACACAGATATAATTCTGAGTTCTGACTGAATAATGCCTGCTATGAAAATAATTGACAAATAGATTATATGGATGCTTTAAATTGCATGTGTTAAAAAAGTTGAGATTCTATTTATGCTAACCTAAAAAGAAAATCATGCTGCATTTGAAGCATGATGCTCATTATTTTTTAAAAATGGATAGGTTTGCCATGTTTTCTCTATGCTTTATACACAATTTGTTACTTATATATGGCATGTTATTAGACTTGTCTGTTTAATGGTAATGGTGTGAGGTGTTTTTTGTTTGTTTTTTTGAGATATACTTAGGCATGTATTTCTTCTGAAATTGTTTTGTTCCATTGTGGGGATCTTTCTTTACTATGCATTCTAAGAAGAATATATTGATCTATCATTTTTAATTCAGATAAACCTGCTTGCTATAAATACTAGGAACTTTTCTACCACAACATAGTCGAAATGACAGAAATTATTGTATATACTAAAAGGCCAGAGGCATCATGACCGAAATGACCAGAGACCAGACTACCACGGCTCCTTGTGGGCTGGCCCCACCCCTAAGCAAGCAGTTAGGGGCAATCAGGCAGGGTCAGAGTGCTTAGGGTGATCAGGTAGGCAGACCAGCAGTTAGGGGTGATCAGGTAGGCAGGCAACTGGTTAGGGGTGATCAGGTAGCAAGTGAGCAGTTAGGGGTGATCAGGTAGGCAGACGGCCATTCGCAGGGCTGGCCCTGCCCCACAGCAAAGAAAGAGGAAGGCCAGGCCAGCCAAGCCATCACACCCTAGCTTGTTGCCTGCAAAGGGAGGCCACCAGTGTCAGGGGAGGGGGGTCAGTGCTGCACAGATGGCAAGCTGTGGCAGTGGTGGGGATAGGGCCAGCTGCCTACAGCCAGGGGAAGGAAAGCTCCAAAAAGCCCTGATCTGAGGGGTCCTGGATTGTGAGAGGGTGCAGGCCAGTCTGAGTGACCCCCCCACTCCGAGTGCATGAATTTTTGTGCACTGGGCCTCTAGTAAGTTTTATAAAGCTCTGAAATTGAAGCCATGAAAACAAGTTTGAAACTTTATAGAAAATAATATCAATATATGTGCCTTAATGTCCCCACTGTAAAAATGAGAACAATAGTTTACTTCATAAGGTGGTATTGAAGATTAAATGTAGTATTACACATATCAAGTACTTACAGTGATTAATGCAGAAAGAAGCACAAATGAATTGTCATCTGCTAGATTATAAACTTCATGGCGGTAGAACCTTGTCTTTTTTTTTACTTCTGTACCCCAAAACAAAAGCATTTTTGGTCACATGATAAGTGTTCAACCAATAGTTTTGGAATAAATGGAATGAAGTTGTGGGAGTGGCAGAAACACCCATTCTTTAAGTGGTTATGGTAGATGGTTATCTCTCAAAACTCTGGCCTCTCCACAAATCTGTCTGTGTTCATATTTTACAGCCCAATCATACACATGCATCTGTAGAATGCAATTGAGTTATTCCAATGAAAAAAAAGTGACTGGGATAAGATTACATCTCCAGAATTATAGACTTTGTGTAATTCACTAATTTATTAATTAATTTGACTGATTACTTATTAAGCATCAAGCACTGGGAAGATGTCAGAAATGAAGATAAATAAGGTACTTCTTTTACTCTAGAAGAGCTGTCAGTTTGTACAGTGAGTCATAAGGATAAAAATAATTGCAATATATGCTGGAAGAGCCACTTTAAAAGTAGAGATGTGTTGTTCCAGGGGAGAGAGGAACTATGTTTGTTTGGAACCAATGAGCTGTATTCTGATTGAAGAGCAAGATCTGAACATGTGATTAAAGACAAGAGTCATCCCAGGCATGTTCACCATAATTAATTAAAGGGACAATTTTAGGGATATCACATTTTAAAAGTGTGATTATAGTTTTCATGATAGAGTCTAAGTTGGTGAAATATCATGGCCTAGCACCATTCTTTTTTAAAAATATATTTTATTGATTTTTTACAGAGAGGAAGGGAGAAGGATAGAGTTAGAAACATCGATGAGAGAGAAACATCGATCAGCTGCCTCCTGCACACTCCCCACAGGGGATGTGCCCACAACCAAGGTACATGCCCTTAACCAGAATCGAACCTGGTACCCTTGATTCCACAGGCTGACGCTCTATCCACTGAGCCAAACTGGCTAGGACCTAGCACCATTCTTTCTTTGTGGTTTATCATTTCACCCTGCTCCTGTTTTCACACTCTAATGAACAGAGCTGAGTAAGTCATCCATGAAGGTATGTTAGATAACTCATAAGGCTTTAAAGGCTACTTCTTTCAGTTTAATTGGTGTTCAACTCAAGGGTAATACAGTGTTACTTTCATCCAAACAATGGCATAATTCCTCCTATATGCTGTTTGAGAAAATAATTGTTCTGTTAGTGTTCTGACTGCAAACTGATCTTAATGTGCAAATTGACTGAATGGCAGAACAACTGGTTGCTATGACATGTACTGACCACCAGGGAGCTGACACTCAATGCAGGATCTGCCCCCTGGGGTCAGTGTGCTCTCACAGGGGGAGCACAACTCAGCCAGAAGCCAGATTCATGACTGATGAGTGCTAAGGATGTCTGACTGACAGCGTGGGGAACTGCAGTGCTAAAGACCCCTCAGGGAATGTCTGCCTGCCAGCTTAGGCTCACTCTCCTCAGCTGGACATCTACCAAGGGCTCCTGAACTACGAGAGGGCACAGTCCAGGCTGAGGGACCCCCCTCCAGTGCACAAATGTCATGCACCTGGCCTCTAGTGTTGAAATAATTTACTTACACCATGGACCCTAGCTGTGACTGAAACCATAATGTTGATTTCATCAGGGCAAACAGAACTTCACTGCTATAGAAATGGTCAAGAAAACAGAGTAGAAGAAGAGCTTTCAAATGATGAGCATTTTGCTAATAGTAAAATGAACGGAGGCACATTTTCAACAAAGATATATAAAACATGAAATTTAATTCCAAAAGTATAATATTAATTAACTTCAACCTAATTCTTTAGATATGCTTTGAACTCTACACTTTTTTAGTCTCAATAAATCTTGGTAGGATATAGTGCCAAATGTTATTATTCATGTGCTTTGACTTGTGGAAATACAGCATGTTAACTAGAAGGTTTGATAAATAAAAGCCCATAGATTTAAACTGCTTAAATCAGCAATAGAACCCAGGACATGATGAAAGGGTAAACCTTGTTTAGGTTGACATCTTACAAAGAACCTTCTAATTAGATGCCTTGTGCTTAGAATATATACTAAAGAATTAGTATGTATTGATGTCTGGGGTAATGATGGAAAAAAGCACCACGGCTTCCTCCTTGTTTTGTTACATAAAAATAAATGTGTGGTGGCTACAAAAAGAATGTTTCAGATAACAAATCTGCCTCAAGGATAGGAGGTGATAATGTTAAAAAGTAGCATAAGATCTCTTGAACTTTACTTGATTACAAGTTTAGTCTGTTTTATGATCACAGGTGCTATCCTTGGCCCCTGCTCCAACATAATGAACCTCCACAGAATTCAAATGAGAACTGCCATCATTAAAGAACATTTGACATAATTTATACATCTTTTTATCTCTAAATCCCTGTGCCTGGAATAGAAACTTCATTTTTTTCATCTATCCTTTTAAAATGATAAAGAATGATCCTTTCTTCTTCTAGGCAGGACTTTAGACATATCAAATTAATTTTCCCTATTATAACCAAGTTTTACTTTACAATATTGTGCACTTTTGACATGCTAAAGAAATGGCATTGCCAAATCTTGCTTGGCTTGCCAAAGGTCACATTGAAAATTGGTTGCAAAATAGGACTGGGACATATGGCTTCCAAATCCTACTCAACAGAGACCACACTCATCTTTACATCACAGAATTGCATTACAAAATTATAGAGGACAGAACATGGGAGTTGGTGTCAGGGCTGGAGAACAAAAGTAAAAGAAAGAACAGGGCACAGTGATTATTTATGTGTTCATGGGTCTTTGGTATATAGAACACTAGAGACCCAGTGCATGAAATTCATTCATGGGTAGAGTCCCTAGGCCTGGCCAGCGATCAGGGCCGATCAGATTCCCTGTCTCCCTGCCTCCCCGCCTCCTCCTTCCTTTGCTTCCTCTGTGCCCCACCACCACTGCTGGTCACCTGCCATGTTCTGCACCAGCCCCTGGTGGTCAGCATGCACATCATAGTAAGGGATCAAACTCCTGGTCTCCTGGTGGAACTCCCAAGGGTACACTTTGCATAGTAGCCTTTTATATATATATATAGATGACTTAGATCACTGATCTTAGAGAACATGATTTCTCAACATAAGTGTTTCACTTCCAAGGGGACAAAAATTGGTTCTTTGGGGAGGGAGGACCATAATCTTACTACTTTATGTATAAAGGGCACATATACAGCCCAGTCAGCATGGCTCACTGGTTGAGTGTTAACCTATGAACCAGGAGGTTAGCATTTGATTCCCAGTCAGGTCACATGCCTAGTTTGCAGGCTTGATCCCCAATGTGGGGCATACATGAGGCAGCAAATCAATGATTCTCTCTCATCATTGATGTTTCTATCTCTCTCTCCTATCTGAAATCAATAAACTCATATATATTTTTAAAAGAACAAATATACAGCATATAAATGGCTGTTTGGGATATCTGTGACTTTAAAATTTCATGGGCAGGGTATTGGGGAAGAAAAAAATGTTTAAAAAAGCTCTTTATGGAACTAATAATGAACAAACAAACAGGATGAGAAAAAAAATTACAGAACATTTTCTGGGACTAGGCCAGAAAAAAAAAGCAATGTGTGAATGAGAGAACATGTACTCAAAGGGAATGAAGTAAGGGGAAGTTCTTTCATCTCATCATACATGAGTGATTATTTATAGAGAACTCAGAATCCTGGATAACTCAGTTTTGTTGTTTGGATATTGCTATAGACAAAATTTTAGAATGGCCCCTAAGGTACTTACCTGCCCTTATGTAATCCCCTCTCCCAAAGTGTGGACTGAACCCATGGATATGATGCACCATCACTCCCATGACTATATAATGTTATATAGAAAAGGAGAAGAGATTTTGAAAATACAATTCAGGCTTCTAATCAGTTGACTTTGAATTAATCAAAAGGTGAGTGTCCTGGACAGGCCTGATCTAATCAGATGAGTTCTTTAAAAGAGGGCTTCAACTCTCTTTGAGTTCAGTCAATGGAAGCAGCAGGGAAGTGCTCTTGCTGGCCTGAGGAAGCAAGCTGCCATGAGCTCCACAGCTACAAAGAAATGAATTCAGCCAACAACTTGAGTGACTTTGGAAGTGACCTGCAAACTTGAGATGGGAAAGCAGCCCTGGCTGAAACTGATTTCAGCCTCGTGAGATCTGGAACAGAGGAACCAGTTAATCATGCCCAGACCCTTGATCCATGAAAATTTTGAGATAAATTTACTGTTTTAAGCCACTAAATTAGTAAAAATTCTTTACACAGTAATAAAAATCAAATATAGCTACTTAAAAAGGAATGAGGGGAATTTTTTGGTGTTTCAAGTTTTTCTACAACCTTCCCAGAAATCCCAGACATTATTGCATCTCATATAGTTTTATCATGCCAGAAGTAATTATGTGATTTCCTTTTTCATCTTTCTTCTAAATTTAACATTTTGGTCTTGAAAACACATAAAATATATTTTATGCCAACATTTTTTTTTTGAAATTCTCCATCTGTACTTGAAAATACTAATAATGTTCTTAGAGAAACCAGAGTGATCAGGTTACTTATTTTAAGGGTTTATTGCTTTTCTCAACCTATATTTTGAGGCTGCATCACCTACTAGTATTTCCAACATAAAATGAGGATCTTAGAATCTAATTAATTCCACTGCTGTACATGCAGCCTAGAACTCACTATGAATCATACTCAACCCACATCATTGCCGACTCTGTCTGGAGAGGCCAGAGTCTTGCCATTCTCCTAGATACTGTGGGAATAATCAAATTAGAATACCTGCAGCCCATTGTTTTTTAATGCCTCACATTCTTGCCATCCTTAGTTATCTCCAAAAATATAAGCTATTTTCTTTAGCCTCTTATCCTCAAACAGTTCTGTGCTTCCTGCTGTCCCAAACATTTCTCATTTCTTTTACTTTGAAAACTTGTCCTGAAGTTCTACTTTAATCAAAACCTACTGTGATCCAAGAACAATGCCCTCCCAGCAGCTATGTCAAGTAGAGTCTAGTCTGTTTATTCTCCTACTTCTCAATTACCTGAGCGTTAGTTGGTATTCATATTGTTCTTTGTCCCATTACACCTTGCTATGGACTGAATGTTTGTCTCTCCCCAGAATTCATATGATGAAACCTAATCCCCAACATAATGGTATTTGAAAGTGGAGTTTTGGGGAGATAATTAGATCATGAGAGGGGAACCCACATAAATTGGATTAGTGGCCTTATAAATAACTCCAGAGGGTTCATTCACCATTTTCCATGTGAGAACACAGCTATCTATGAACCAGGAAGTGAGCTGTCACCAGACATCTAATCTGTTGGCACCTTGATTTTAGACTTCTCAGTCTCTAGAACTGTGAAAAATAAATGTTGTATAAGCCAAAGCTATGGTATTTTTGTTAGAGTGAACCAAATTGAATAAGATTCTCCTCTAGTTGGCAAAACCTCCTGCTCTTATGAAGTTAGGCAGTTGCACAACCCTCTACTTCTCTTTTTTGCTGTCACCTCCAAACGTCCTGCATATCCCCCCATCTTCATTGCAGAATTTTGGACCTAGAAATAATTTCATATTTACACCAAGTTCTTTTGCCACATAGATGAGCCATTTGCCTGATTTTCTGGTTTCAAAATATTTAGACCTTTTCATTTCCTGATATTCACTTCCACTGTACCTCAGCCAACCATTTCCATGGTTACATCCTCATCTTGATAATAACCTAGTACTTCTGCTCTTCTTATATATTAAATTAAAATATTTCAATATTTGATTAAAACCTTATCTTCTTCCACCCCTCTTGTTGATTTACATTACCTCTGATTATTTGATCTCAAAATGACCACTAGTCTTTTCATCCATCTACTTTCTCCCTATGTTCACTCCCTTTCTTAACCTCATTATTTGTCACTTTATTCTCCAGGCAACAATGTTCTGTCAACTTAACTTCTTGCACTCATCTGTGTTTCAGCTAGCTTGTATGATTGACTATTGTATTATTCATTTATTATCACATCAAACACAAGCCCATGAGCTGTGCCTCATCACAGTAAAGATTTTTGTAATTCCCCAGGTTGTCACACTGAACTGAAGGGATGTAAATGGGTCCCACTATGCTAGTAAGGCTAGTTCTCTCACTCAAAGGCAGCAATGAGAATGAGAACACATTTCCTTCCTTCCTATTAGCTCTAAATGAATCTCCTCCACAGTTGACTGTACGTGAGCACTCTTACTCAACCCTAGAAGATCACTAGGAGGTCTCATTTATCTTAATTTCTACTGATAATAGACACAGATGTTTGAAACAAACAGAATGAATTGTGAATGCAAAGTAGCTCTTCAAAATCACCTGGATATTTCTGTCCAAGGAACCTCTTGTGAAATAGGAAGGGCTTTGGTACCTAAAAGGCATAAATGGCTTCTTCCCTTATCAAATTTAGAAATGTAATCAGCAGTAACTCAGGATTTATTACCTTAATGATGAAACATCAGAAGAAGGTCATTTAATAGGCTGAGTCTTTTCTGCCAAGCACTACATACCTAAGCTACAGTGGGTTGCAATCCCCCATATCCAGTATGATTATAATGGAAACTTTTTTTGTAAATATCAGCTAAGTCAAGCATTAGCAGGTGAAAATATGCAATAGATGACTTACATACCCCTAAGGCAAAATGTGTTCTCACACTCCACTGGTTTGAAGTTATTGTTTTAACTTTACCTATACTAAGTTTTACAGTTTTAGGATCTAATGAGCAATTCATTTGGAATTCCTGATTTATGGAATAAATTAGGTAGTGGCACTGCAGTGTGTATCTTTTTTAACCTTCTAAAAAAGTTAGATTTTCTAGAGTTCAGCACAGTGGATGAGAGGATTAACAAGAAGAAAAAATTATCAATGTTAACTGCAATGTTAGTGCAGTTAACATTGATAAAACACAATCCTATTCTTTAAATATATTTTTATTAATTTCAGAGAGGAAAGGAGAGGGAGAAAGACATGGAAACATCAATGATGAGAGACCAATCATTGATTGGCTGCCTCCTGCATGCCCCCTACTGGTGATCAAGCCCACAACCCAGGCATGTGCCCTTGACTGGAATCGAACCCAGGACCCTTCAGGCTGACTCTTTATCCACTGAGCCAAACAGGCTAGAGCCCAATTCTATTTTTGAATATTATGCTATCAGACACTGTGGTAGGTGTTAAAAAGGAATGGGATATGTGGAGTAACATGTACTTGTGAATACTTCATAGTTTGGTAGGGAAAAACACATGGATAGTCTGAAAAACACTATAATGAAAATATGAGGAAAGTTATATGAGATCTTAGAGAAGGAAGTGTCTAAATATGTCAAAAAGAGCATAAAAGGGCTCCACAGGACAGTGATATTGCATTCTTTCATTCCTCAGGCAAATATGTAATTTGTGCCAACTAAGCACCAGGCACGAGTACTAAGCAATGACATATTCTTATTTACCTCGGGACAGCAGAACTTGATGGGAGCCTCAAGGCCATCTACTCTGTGACTAGCATTAATTCAAGAAACAAAAGCAGTCTATGAAATAATCTCTTGAGTTGTCATTTTCTTTATTAAAATAAGCAGAAATGACAAGCAGCTATGTGTCAGGCACACTGAGTGCTTTATTGAAAGAGCATCATTTAAACTTCAAGACAAATCATAGCTCAAAAAATAAATCAATTCTATAAATATCGAGTTATTTAGCAGCTTCCCTTGACCAGGCATTGTACTGGATGCTAGAATATCAAAAGTATGAGGACATGACTTTTGTCTTCCTGAAGTCTTTGGTTCAGTGAGAGAGAGACACATAAATAGCATTCTGATGGGTATTATTAAGTGTTAAAGTAGAAATAAGGAGCATGGTGCCCAGGGAGCACAAAGCAGCAATCACTTCCTAGTGTGTGGGCTCCATGGAGGCTTCTGCCTGGAGACTTAAAGGCTGGGTGAACAATGATTATTTAAATGCATGTGCAGAGGAAGGGCATTCCAGGAAGAGAGGTCAGTCTGAGCATATGCCTGGAGGTGTGATGATGAGAGCTAAGACAGGTGTTATTGGCTGCAATTCAAAAGTGAAGAAGCTTAGCCTCAGTGAATTTAATAAAACACCTCCTGCCCTCCCCACTAGGATCACCCCACTCGTAAGAAAAGAGCCAGGTGTAAAAACTCTGGCTGGTGTACCTGCAAAGCCCATGTTCTTTCCATTACCTTAAGCTACTTCACCAGAATGTGACATTTAACCCTGAAGAACAGGGAGTCTAAGCACACTAAAGGGGGGGGGGATTAAATTGACTATAAATGCCAAGAAAGATCTCAGTTAAAGGAAATGTAACAAAAGAAAAAAAACCAAAGAGAAATGGCTGGTGACAGGAGGTAAAGAAAGAAAGAGAAGCAGTGCGAATCCAAATTTTAGTAGGAATAGTTGCTATTAAAACCTCTTGAATGCTGCCATTGTGACCTGTCATGTATCCAAATGCATCCTTCTCCAACACCAGGCACCGTCTCTGCCTGCTGACACACTGTTCATCCCTATCATTGCAGAGCTTGTGCTCTCATAATATGAAGCTCAATGGAAGCTCTGAACTTTTCATTAATCATTCATTTTTTTTCCATACTTGTATATGCCATGCATGCAAAAGACTCTATAGAGGACTTTAAAAGCATACTACGGCAAATGTATTTCATCTGTATTATGAACTAAGTCAGTTTGGGGGCAAATGTAAGTTTGAAGTCATCATTTACAAATATTGTTTCCAAGGGGAAACATCTGCTCTATGCTGTGAAAAGATAATAAAAAGACATGAATTAAACAAATGTTCCATATAATTTTCCTATGATTTGTTCACTGAGACAAACTTCTTTCATGGAAGGACTAGTGGCCCAGTGAACAAAATTCATGCACAAGGGTGTGGTGTCCCTCAGCCCGGCCTGCACATTCTCCAATCTGGCACCCCTTGGGGGATGTCCGACTGCCAGTTTAGGCCCCATCCATGTGGACAACCCCCTTGCAATCTGGGACCACTGGTTCCTAACTGTTCACCTGCTTGCCTGCTTGATTGCCCCTAAACACTCTGCCTGCCAGCCTGCTCACCCCCCTGCTGGCCTGATCACCCCCAACTGGTCCCCTCTGCCAGTCTGCTTGCCCCCAACTGCCCATCCCCTGCCAGCCTGATCACCCCCAACTCCCCTCCCCTCCTGGCCTGATCTCCCCTAACAACCTCTGTCTCAGCCCCACCACCGTGGCTTTGTCCGGAAGGATGTTCAGAAGGTCTCATGGTCAAATTAGTATATTACCCTTTTATTGGTATATACTAGAGGCCCAGTGCATGAAATTCGTGCACATTAAAAGGGGATTAATTAGAGGAAATATTTTAATATTGCTATTTGCCCTTTCTCTATAATAGAAGTGTCAGAGATGAAAGAAAAGTAGTAAAATGTATATGAAAATCTTCCTCCTGTCAGAGTCTGGGGTGCACCATGGAACCCAGAGTCAAGTCTTCAACCACCCACATGCACCTGAAAATCACTCGAGACCCAAACCTGGACAGCCCCCCTTCATTGGGCTGGATCCAGACCCAACCAGTCCCATCCTGTCAAGCCCTGCCAGGTAGAGGGGTGCAGCCTCAGGTCCCCTGGGTGCCAGGGCAGGGGGCATGGCCTGAGGCCCCCCATTAAGCCCTGCTGGGTGGAGAGAGTGGCTGTGATCCCCCAGCCTGGCACCAGTGCAGGGGGCACAGCCTGAGGTCCCCTGGCCTGGTGCTGGGGTGGGGAGCATGGCCTGAGGTCCCCTGGCCCAGCACCAGGGCAGAGGGCACACCTTGAGGGCCCCTGTCAAGTCCCGCTGGGTGGGGGACACAGCCTCAGGTCCCCTGGCCTGGCACCTTGGAATAGGGTGCAGTCTGAGTTCCTCTGGCCTGGTGCCAGGGCAGGGGGAGCAGCCTGAGGTTCCCTGTCAAGCCCCATGCAGGAGGTGGGTGGATGCACAGCCTCAGGTCCCTGCTGATTGCTCCTTAAGGCTCGTTATGGGAACTTAGCCTCAGCTGTGGGTGCGAATTGACCAGATTGACAGTCAATTTGCATATTCCCTATTTATTATATAGGATAGGATATGACATAACACCATAACTATAACATATCTACCAGTATTACTCTATGTCATAGAGTCTATGAGAATACGTACTTCATGTGATAGGAAGGCATCTAATACATCACATTGTACATGTTGTAAGTAATAAAAAATACTGTATTCATAGCAATAATATACACCCTGTGACTTCCCTTCCTGATTTGGGAATGGTTCCCCAGTTCTTTGAACATTTCCTGGCCCCTGATGTATTTTTTTTTTTTTTTGCCACTCAGTATAACTTTATTTACTGTTTATTGCACATGATTTGAGGTCTTTAATTTCTAACCACCAAAGATTCAAAGGACTATTTTTTCCATAAAGTTTAACATTAACATCAGTGAATTCATATATTAATGTGTTTTTTATTGTAAATGTCTGAATTATTCACATTGCCATAGATCCTGAACTCAAATGCGTGGACCATGCACAGGCTGGCAGCAAGCCAGGAAGCCACTCTGCAAGCAAACAGATACTCTGCATAAGGAGAAAAGCCATACCACAACATTTAATGTCCAACCTGAGTCACCTCAGAATGTTACATATATTGACTTCTTAATTCATATAGTATCGGGAACTCAACTGCTTGGTTGGTGACAGGGTTGACCTGGTTTTGGGAGGCTTATTCTTGAAATAATTAAGGAAAGGGGGGCTCAATCTTTCCTCTTGGTTGCTTGTTCCTCCCCAGAACCTTCATCTTTCTTTTCATCCTCAGCTTCTTGAGCATCTTCTCCTTCATCTTCACCTCCTTCTTCCTCCTTTGTGTCCTCAAATTCTTCCTCGGCACCTTCTTCCTCTTCCTCTCCTTCCTCCTTCTCAGCCTCTTCCTTCTCCTTTTCCTCCTCTTCAGTTTCTCCTTCAGAGGGGAGGTTCATCCTTAGCTTCCTCGGCTTTTGCAACTTCAATGGTCTCCACCTCGATCTGCTCTTTCTGTACGTGGCTGGTGTATTAAAAAGGGAAGGAGTGAGTGGATATCAAGTAGGAGCTGGTCTGTAAACCACCCTAGTAGGCAGATTGGCCAAAGACCTGGGAACTCTGGGAGTAGCCCCTGGCTATGCTGCCCACGCTGGTGAAACTGAGCTGGGTTTCCTCACCTTCCAAGAGTTTCCTGTAAGCTGCAATGTCAGTGTCCAAAGCCATCTTCTTTTAAATATGGCGCCATTTCACTCTGTAGTTCTCAATTCATTTTCTAATTTGTTGATTGTGTCCTGCCTAGCACTAATGTCGGCATTCTGCTTATCCTCCAGCTCTTGCAGCTGCTTTATCAGCGCTTTGTTCATGCCCCAGCATGCTTCTATCTCCAGGGTCTTGGCCTTGAACAGGCGGGGGCTCTCAGACACCTTGTCCTTGGCGGTGTGCACTGCTTCGGTGTTGTTGGCACCACTCTCATTCAGCATGGTGAAGGGCTCTTGAACCATTCTTCGAAATTCTGCATGTTCTTGGCAGCCAACTTTTCGTACTGGGCTCGGATAGAGAGGGATGTCCTTGAGCATGGAGGAGAGGTCGGGCTTGGAGAACATGTCCATCTCCACGGAGATCTGAGCATACTGAATCTGCACCTGCAGCTCCGCGATTTCCTCTTTGTGCACCTTCTTCAGGAAGGCGATTTCATCCATCAGACTGTCAATGCTCTTTGCGAGCTCAGCATCGGTGAGAGCTGCATTGTCTGTACCTTTGTGCGCCTCCAGCAGTGGGCCCTTGGTGTCCTGGTAGTTCCGCACCGCCTCCTCTTAGCACGCCTGCAAGTTGCTCTCAGCCCCTCCCGAGTCCCAGTGCCTCCTAAGGGGATCTCGAGGCTGCACCCCTGATCCTGCTGCCCTCTCCTCACCAGGACAGGGGCATGTGGGACATGGTGTAGGCATCTCCTTTTCATTAAAATGTTCAACACATGCAGGCTCTACTGGTGTTTGCAGGTGGCCTGGGGGCAGATAGTGATCCCAGAGGTTCAGAGCTCAGCCACAGTGGTCCTGGGTGAGACAGCCCCGCCAGGCCTCCTGGCTGCAACTTGGACCCACTTCCTTAACCAGGGACCCGGCGCTGTAAGGGTGGCAGCAGCGCTTCCTTCCCATCCCGAGCTGTAGTAGGTCCCTGCGGTTTCAGAACCCAACTCTGAGGGCCTCCCCCAGCCTTGAGCCTCCTGGCTCTCCCTCAATCCCACCAA
>PVJC01017439.1:0-32504 GCA_004026665.1 Murina feae | reverse complement strand
TGGCTCTGATTTAGCCCTGCTGAAGGCAAAATGGGACTTCTTCCTTGGCAGGACTGAGAGAAATGAAACCTTAGAAAGTCAGGGGTTTAATTCCACAAAAATAAAGCTTTCTACACTATCACATCCTCCCGTGCGAGTCTCAGAAAATTCTTTTTTTCAGGGTATCACAAGAATTCCACTCCCACTGGCAACCAGGGGACCTCTTTCCTCCATTAACAATGTGGTCAGACAAAAGGGAAAACACCAGACAGAGATAAAAAAGCATAATTAACAACACTCATGAGTGTTCATACCAAATAACCAAGAGTCAGCCCAAGGAACTATTTCCACTAATATTTTCTTCTGCTAACCCAGTTTTAGAAAAGGATTCTAACCACTCTGATCTTACCAAACTACATAGGTATTGGTCCAGGAGTCTGACCTGGAAAGAGTTCTTACTCTTTTTTGAAGGCCTATGTTAGAGGTCCTAGAAACTTTCTCTTGTAGCAGCTTCAGGGTGAGCAGTGTCCAGCCGGTGACGTATCCTGCTCACAGCATCAATTGTGGGGGAGAAAGAAACTTCCTCAACCCTCCTAGGTTCTTTCAGCCAGTCCACTCGTTAAATCAACATGAAACAGATTAAGATAAAATAATCAAATTTATCTGCTCATATATATGGCAATTCCACTTTCAAGGCAGGTTCTAGACAGAAAGTTAAAATGATGTATAGATAGCATTTTGAGCTAAGGATGAGGCAGATGCCTTGAAGCTTCAGAGTAGAGAAAGGATATTCATCTGACAATAAGAAGAACAATGTTTAGTAATTACAAGTTTTCCCTGCCCTGTAGATAGTACATAAAAAGTTATTTTCAATGATAACTCTTAATATGTGTAAACCCCCAAATTTCAGTTCTTTAAGAGAAAAGTAAAAGTTTCATGTGAGTCCACAGAGTCTCAATTGCCTTCTGCTCAAAATAATTCACATGCTAATGTGGCACATCTTGGGGAGGCCCATTCTGAACCCCTTCACAATTTTCTATCTAACTTAGAAGTTATCTAGGCATTCAATGAAAACCTATTAATTAACTCAATTTAATATCAGTCCTAAAGACCTTGGACATGAATCTTTTAGCTGACATATTACAAAGTATAATTACCATTGAAATTAAATATTTTTAATAAGTCATTTTCATTTCTCATAACTACAAGCATCAAATATAAGATCTGTTAATTTATTTCATCAGGAACACTTCTTTGTGCCAATTGAGAAATGTGGACTATTGAAAGTTCTAAACTGAACTTCTCAGTCTCCAGAGCCAGCTTGAGGAAAGGGCCTACTTCAAAGCCTACACCCTTCTTCTTCCTTATGAATTTCCTCTTATTGGTGGACAACAAAAATGATAAGGACAGAGAGACAATCATATTTCCACCAAGGAAATGTAAGTCTTGCTTCTATAGCAAGGGTTCTTCACAGCCTGGTGAGGTCTATGAGTGCTTTCTCAAAGTCTGTTTTTAAATGCTTGGGGGGAAGTATATAGAATAATGTTTTTAATTCTCACTCAAAATATATATATATTAGAGAGAGTAGAAGAAGGGAGGAAAGGGAGAGAGAGAGAGAGAGAGAGAGAGAGAGAGAGAGAGAGAGAGAGAGAGGGAGGGAGAGAGAGGTGAGAAAAAAGCATCAATTGATTGCCTCATACATGCACCCCAACCAGGAGCCGGGACCAAGCCTGTAACCGAGGTACATGCCCTTGAACAGAATTGAACCTGAGACCCTTCAATCTGTGGGCCAACACTCTATCCACTGAGCCAAACTGGCCAGGGCTAGAATAACTTTTTAAAACCAATTATGCCAAAATATTCTCAAAAGCATTTTATAAAAACAAGTTTGCAATATAGAATATATATAGTACAATATAGGCACATATTTATTAACACATTAAACAATTGTTTCAATAGCAGGTCTGATCACTATTATAAAGCAAATAGCATATTTTGAGATATCTGAAAAACTGTAATGTAATATGAAAATATCTGAGGATCTTGCTAACACAACTATGGCTTCCTACCTATATTCTTAATTAAAAGGCACGCTAAATTTCAGCTATAAGGTGAATGATAAGACAATTTTTCCCCCAACCAAGTTAATGCACCTCCTGACTTCTACCCATAGACTTGTAGGTGTCCACAACCTAAAAGTTAAGAACACTTGCTCTACAGTCATAGATACCAATAAGAAATCCAATAAAAAATTTTACAGCAGCTTACTGCTAGTCAACTAGAAAGCAGGTTGCAGAGTAATATTCATAACCTAACTTCACTGGTATAAAAACATAATGCACCCTGGCTGGTTTGGCTCAGTTGGTTGGAACGTCATCCTCTGCACCAAAGGGTGGTGGGTTCAATTCCCAGTCAGAGGCACATATATATGAGAGGCAACTGATTGATGTTTCTCTCTCAGATCAATGTTGCCCTCCCTCTCTCCCTCTCTCTCTAAAATCAATTTAAAAATCTATCTGCAGGTGAGGACTTTTTAAAAACTTATTTTAAATGTGCCATGTGTTTGTATGAAGAAAGAAAAGCTGTGAAGAGATACACACCAACTGGTCACTTGACTGAACACGCAGCAGGTGGAGGGGAGTGTTTACATTTTCTTGTTATAGTTCAATATTGTTTAATGCTTTACAATAAGTATATTATTTTGTAATTATTATGGGCTGAATTGTGCCCCCCCACAAAAAAAATTCATATTTGGAAGCCTTAACCCTCAATGTGACTGTAGTGGGATATAAGACCTTTAGAGAGATAATTAAGGTGAAATGAAGTCATAAGAGTGAGCTCCTAATCCTATAGGACTGTCCTTATAAAAAAGAGGGAGAGAGCCCAGAGACCACTCTCTGTCTCCATTTGCACCAAGAAGAGGCCATGTGAGGGCACAGAGAAGATGGCCACCTGCCAGCCTGGAAGACAGAGCTCACCAGACGTCAATCCTGCTGGTACCTGGATCTTGGACTTCCATTCTCCAAAACTGTGAGAGAATATATGTGGGTTTTTAAGCCTGTGGTATTTTGTTATGATGACTCAAACACATTACGGTAGTTTGGGAGGGATAAAAACTATTATATACTGTGGTCAAAGAAATGTTGGTATCATAAGCGGAAGCTCCCAGAAGGCCAACCTAGCAGAGCCATGAGCCCCTCTTCCCCAACCCCATACCCATGTCAAAGTCAGAATCTTACAAAGCTGTCTGACACCCTAACAACTGGGGTTCCCAGCAGGATTTTGACTGGTATTTTCTGGCCTCAGCTCCCCATCAGCAGTTCATCAGCCTTATTGACGGCATCACAGTGATTTCAAAAGCAGCAGCCTATTTTTCCCAGCAAAGGAAACCGTGCAGAAACCCTTCCCAGCAAAGAGAATGGTGGGGGGAAATAGAAGAGTTGCCAAAGAATTTCAAAAAGCCAAGAACCTATTGGGTGGTATCATTTAATCTTTGGGTGGTCTCCCCCTCCCCACCCAACTCCTGGCTTTCTGGCCCTAAGTACTCTTGACTTAAGATATCTTGAAGATCACCAGAAAGAGTCCTGCAGATCATGCGTGAAGTCTTATCTTTCTTGGTTCTGCTTTTATTTCAGGGCTCCAGGAGGTTCAGAGCATTAATGAATCCCTTGCTGAATTTACAGTAGCAGCTCTCAGCCCACACATTAGTGCCACTTAGACAGAGATCAGATTTCCTTTTTAAGCAAAAATTTCAATAGCTCACAGATCAGTCTGTTAAATGAACCAACCCTCTCTCTCTCTCGCTGACTTAGAATTTGAACAGTGGGGGGTCTTAGGGAGTGGAAAATACAAACCGAATTCCAACACTTTCTGCATTTTTAAATCTTCCCTAAGCACATTTGCGAAATCATTTCTGTTTGCTTTACAAAGAAATGGGAGCTCTTTGCTCTAGGCCAAACAGAGAATGTTCTTAGGATAGTTGCAAAAGTGTTTGATCAGTGATTTGCCATTAAATAATCATTTACTAGCTGAGAGAGCTTAGGAGACCATATCTCTGAACGTCAGTGTCTTCATGTATAAAAAGGCAATAAAAGTGCAAAGTCAGGTTACCTCCTAGGGTTGCTGTAAAGATCAAATGAGATAATACTGTATTTAAAGTCATGTTAGTGTTCCTGCTGTTTAAGACTCAGATGAACTCTTTTAAAGCCATGTAAGTACCTGTTTTAATAAACTTGGGGAATGGAAATTTCATCAAGAAAATGGTTGAACATGAGTCAAAACACCTGAGTTTCTAATAAGATTAGTATTGGGATTCTTTACATTCAGATCTGTGTGGAGACAGTGAAGGTGAGTGGACAAAACTATGTAACTGGAGAAACGAACCCAGTCAGCTGCCTTTTCCAGAAAGAGAAGGGGAGAAATGGGGAGGAAAATGGCCACCCAAAATATAACTGGGCCCTTGTTAATGGTCATTCCAAGGCTTCCTGAGTTTTTGTGACGCCCAGGGATAGTCATAGTTCAAATTCCAAGTAGGCTGGAGGGCACAAGGTTTGAAAGCAATTTGAGAGAGGTGAACAGGAATGCCATCATGAGAGAAATGCTTTGCAATTCACATTGGTCCTTGGGAGGGTGTGTGTGTGTGTGTGTGTGTTTTAGATGGGTGCGTGGTGTTTTGGAAATGGGTGAGGTCCCAACAAAAATGCAAGAGTCTAGACTACAACTCACACTGGCGTAAAGATTTCACTTGGGTGTCCAGGACCACCATGGACTTCACTGTGAGGCCTAGAGTATCAAGGCTCAGCCAACCCTGCCATACTCCACTCTTCCCCAAACTGTACCAGAGATGCAAGAACAAAAAGCCCATTTGGAGATCCTGTTGGGTTTTGCTTTTGTAACATCACTAATAGTTATCAAACACTTTCCATTCCAACTTCCTCTCTCACCTACCCATTTTAGTCTCATCATCTCACACCTAAACTAGTGCAAATTTCTCCCTATAAACTGCCTTTGGTCTCAAGTCATCCAATATATCTCAAGGCCATAATTTTTTTTAATGTTAGCGCACGCACATACACACACACACACCATTGCCTGCAATGCTTGAGGTATAGTGGGTACTCAATTAACATAGATGAAGGAGTAGAAAAAATGGACATAATTTGGGATAAAACTCATACTCATTCTTCTACAGTGTTATTGAGTGTAATGGAGAGGGGTTGGTTATTTATTTTTGCATTGTTCGATTTATAAAGCAATTTTGACATCTTACTAGTCATGATAATCATATAGGTTGTCACACAGGCTGCTCACATCCCAGATGAGGAAACATCCTTGAAGAGGATAATAAATTTTCCAAAGACAGGGCTACCAGGGGAAGAGGTAGTACTATACCAGGTTCACTGGTTCTAGACCTTTTCAAGCCCCAGTCACTCTTACTTTGTTCACTCCTCTAACTTAATCTCTCTTCATTTTCTTTCCTTTTTTCTGTTAATCCTCACCAGAGGATATTTTTTCCATTGATTTTTTTTTAGAAAAGTTGGAATGGAGGAGAAGAGAGAGAGAGAGAGAGAGAGAGAGAGAGAGAGAGAGAGAGAGAGAGAGAGAAGAGAGGGAGAATGATGAGACAGACACATCAATTGTTTGACTCCTGCACACACTCCAACTGGGGACAGGAATCAAACTTGCAACACAGGTACATGCCCTTGACCAGAAATAAAACCCAAGACCCAACAGTGTGCCAGCTAATGCTCTAACTACTTAGCAATGCTAGCCAGGGCTCTCTCCATTTTCTCAACAGGCAATAGATAAACTACTGTCATTTCCACATCTTTTCTTAAGTCATCCCATCAGCAAGGAATGCCCTCACAACATTTCCCCTCTTAGTGGTACTCATAACAGCTGTCACTTACTACAGTGTGCACTGGCTCTTAAATGTTTTGGCCAAGAATTGACACACATCACTGCCATTCTCATTACATTGGTTAGAACCCACCCATGGCCCATGCAAGGGCAAAACAGCCAGGAAGCAGTTATCCCGTGTGCCCCGGACAGAGAGCACAACCAGACAAGCCACTATGGGCTCTGTCAAGAGACCAAAGGTAAATATTTGCCCTAGAGCAAATACGTAGACCCGTTTCAGCCCTTACATTTTCCAGCCCTCACACCTGGATTCTATTCTATTCCATTTTTATTGAGGAACTACTTATGTTAAGTATGGTACTCATATCTGAAGCTAGAAAGATGATGATAATAAATGTCATCTTATCATATTTATTTTACAGATGAGGAAACTGAAACTCAGAGAGAAGATCTCAGCTGCGGCAAAGGCATAAGTGGCAGAAGTGGGATTCAGAGAAGGGCTGTGTGACTCTATGCTCATGCCATCCTGCTCAATGGTTGCACCCTCAGAGGACTCACAGTCTCATTCTCAGACTTGCAAAATGCATCACTACAGCATGCACACGCACCCCAAGGCATCAGCATTATCTCCAAAGTTAGGTCTGTCCCGTTGTCCTGTCCCCACCTTGCCCTCCTCCTCTTCTTTGCCCTACATTCCAGTCCTCTTTGAGAGTCGAAGAGCTGGCCACAGCTCCTGAGCCACCCTGCCTGATGCTGGCCAGCTTCCGGCCACAAGCTCAAACTGTTGCTCCCCCAGAACTCAGGTCCCCCTGCCTGACTCTGAGCCCACAGAACTGTACAGAGTGCTTACACATAGGTTCCCTTCTCTGAGGCTCAGCTCCCTCATCTGAGATGAATGTAATATTAACTCCCCCAAGGTCGAATGAAATGATATATGTAAAGTGCTCACTCAGTACAGGGCTTGTCTCCCAGAGGCTCCCATCTGCTTTGAGCCTCTCAAGATTGTGCTTGGCCCAGCCATCGTGGTTCAGTGATTGAGCATCGATCTATGAACTGGAGGGTTGTGATTCGACGCTGGTCAGGGCACATGTCCGGGTGGCACGCTCAATCCCCAGTGGGGGGAGTATGGAGGGCAGCCAATCAATGATTCTCTCTTATCACTGATATGTCTATTTCTCTCTCCCTCTCCCTTCCTCTCTGAAAAAAAAAAATTATATATATATACACACACACACACACACACACACACACACACACACACACACGCTTTGGGTTGGGGTTTTTTTAATTTTCCTTGGCCAAGGAGATTAGACCACCCTCCCCAAATAGCATTAAGGGATCTTCACTCAGATTTGTCCACTCTTTTTTTCAAAAAAAAAAAAAAAGGTTTTTATTGATTTGAGAGAGAGAAAGGGAGAGGGAGAAAAACATTAATGAGAGAGAAATTATCAATTGGCTGTCTCCTGCATGCCCCATACTGGGATCAAGCCCGAAACCTGGGCATATGCCCTGACCGGGAATTGAACTGGTAACCACTTGGTTTAACCATTGAGCCATGCCACCCAGACTTGTCTACTCCTGGATGCTATGCACTGCCAAGTCCAGGGCCTCCTCTGAGACCAAGCCAGTTTCCCCAGCCCACACCGTATAGACCAAGGGGGCTCTACTGTCCCCTGACAACCTTGGTTGGAAGTCCCAGCATGCCCACTCCCACTGCCACACTCTAGAGCCGTACTGTTCAACACAATATTCTAGGTTGATTGAACTATTCAATAGTTAACGGTATAATGTCCAAAATGGAAACCAGAAGCCACAGTGGCTACAGAAAACTTGAAACATGGTTAGTATAACTAAGGAAGAGAAATTTTAATTATTTTTAATTGATTTTAATTAAATCACCACATGTGGTTGGAGCTAGTAGCTATCATAGTAGATAGTTCAGGTATAAGGCATGCACACCCAGGTATGTTCCCTGCCTCTCTGCTTCACAGCACATAGGATTGCTTAGCCACTCATGGTGAAGTTCAGCCTCACAGGTAACTCACCACACACCCATTAGCTCCTATAGCTGAGCCTGTGATTACATTGAGTGCATTCACCTCTGCCTTGAGAAATGTAACAACCTTTCTAGGGGGTCACTGAAAGGTGAGGGGAAAGCAGACAAGCAATCCAGGGGTGGGACTGAGCAGCCAGAGCTAAGAAAGGTGGATATAATTACATATCCCAGAGCCGGAGAGGATTAGAAGTGCTCCAGAACTGAATGTCAGGCAACATGATACTCCACAGGTGTGAAAGGAGCATTTCTATAGGGTTGGCCAACATTCTCTATATAAAAAAAATATATATATATGCTTCTGAAAAAGACAGAGAGAAAGAGAGGAGTCACAAAGTAGAATAAAATGAGATTGAGACACAATGGATATTCAGGTCACATCTACAAACCTAACTGCCTACACACTGCTCTAAAGGTTAGATCCTTTATCAAAGGGACATAGGATTTAAATTGTAAATGGACACTGGAAAAAAGCAAAACAGATTTTACAGCTGGAGAAACTGAGGCTTAGAAAGGTTGTTCTTTTCTCAAGTTCACGCAGCATATAAAGACTTGTAACCAAGCTAGAACACCCAGGTAGTGGGACTCCAAGCCTCATCCTCAGTGACCCAGGATGCACAAGAGGGGCGATCCTGCGCATAGAGGCCATTTCAATAATCTAGGCATCAGGTAAGAATGGAAATGAATGCAAAACCAAAGCAATTCAGTACCTGATGGAAGGATGGGACCCAAGGGCAGAAGTGAGGGAATCACAAATGAGGATCTGAATTAAGGGTGGAGACGATGAGATGGGATGTTTGTTGTTGTTTGGGGTAGTTTTTGTTTTGTTTTCTCTTAGAAAGGGAGAAAGAGAGAGGGAGGGGAGAGAGAGAGAGAAACATCAGTGTGACAGAACTACATCAATGAATTGCCTCCCATACTCGCCAGGACAGGAGATAGAACCCACAACCTAGGTATGTGTCCTGACTGGAAATGGAACCCTCAACCTTCCAGTGTATCACTGGATGACACTCCAACCAACTGAGCCACACTGCCTAGGGCTGATGAGTTGGGTTTTTAATGTGTTGAACTATAAGTTGTGAGACGATTAAGTGAAATGATCAAAAGTCAGTGGGACTAAAACTATAAGAAAGGTTGTGACTAGAGATATAAACATAAACTGGGAAATCATTGCAAAGCGAACAAAATCTCCTAAGCATTCTATATAATTAAAGAGAAACATGTAAATTGACCATCCCTCTGCTATGCTCACCAGCCAATTAGGAGTGAGCAAATTAACCCAATAAAGATGGTGGGTTGATTTGCATACACAGGCGCCTAGCGGCCTGGGAACCGGAACATCCTCGGGACTCAGGCTGCTCCTAGCCTGTAGGCCTGCACGTAGGCCCTGAGTGGCCGGGGTCCCAGAACACCCCTGGCCACTCTGGGCCTATGGGTGCAGATGCCAAGCAGATGTTCCTGCCCCATGGCCACTTGCATGTGCGCCAGGGCCAAGCGGTGGCCTGGGTCCACATCTCCCAGGTCAGCACCCAAAATGCACAGGGCTGGCTGCCAGCCTCAGGGGCGACCCCTCCCCATCGGGCCACAGGGACATGCCCTTAGCCTAGTAGACACAATGCAGGGGGTCCTCTGCACATGAGCTACAGAGGAAACACCTTTCTTTTTCTTTTTTAATCTATTTTATTGGTTTTTTTACAGAGAGGAAGGGAGAGGGATAGACAGTCAGAAACATAGATGAGAGAGAAACATCAATCAGCTGCCTCCTGCACACTCCCCACTAGGGATGTGCCCCTATCAAGGTACATGCCCTTATCAGGAATCAAACCTGGGACCCCTTCAGTCTGCAGGCCGATACTCTATCCACTGAGCCAAACCGGTTCAGTGTAAACACCTTTTCTGACTGCTCATTGGCTAAGCTCCCTGTACACCGCCACTTGCAGTGTTCTTGGTAACTTGGGTTATAAGAATCCAAGAAAGTGATCTAAGGTTTTTCCACCACACTCCTAGAGGAAAAAACGAAGGTCCACTGCTGGAGAGGCTAAGAAATGTCATATCCTGCCCTAAGCCAGTTTGGCTCAGTGGATAGAGCCTTGGCCTGCCAACCGCAGGGTCCGGGTTTGATTCTGATCAAGAGCATGTACCTAGGTTGCAGGCTTCTGCCTAGCCGGGGCCCAGGTCAGGGCTCATGCAGGAGACAACCAATCAAAGTGTCCCTCTCACATTGATGTTTCTGTCTCTCCCTCTCTATTCCACACTCTCTAAAAATCAATGGAAACATATCCTCAGGTGAGGAAGAAAGAAAGAAAGAAAGAAAGAAAGAAAGAAAGAAAGAAAGAAAGAAAGAAAGAAAGAAAGAAAGAAAGAAAGAAAGAAAGAAAGACTGAGCGCGCACACGAGAAAGAGAGAGAGAGAGAGAGAGAGAGAGAGAGAGAGAGAGAGAGAAGAAGAAGAAGAAGAAGAAGAAGAAGAAGAAGAAGAAGAAGAAGAAGAAGAAGAAGAAGAAAAGAAGGAAGGAAGGAAGGAAGGAAGGAAGGAAGGAAGGAAGGAAGGAAGGAAGGAAGGAAGGGAGGGAGGAAGGGAGGGAGGAAGGGAGGAAGGATGAAAGGTCATATCCTATGAAAGACATATCTTGAAAATGCCTAAAGAAAGTTGTCATTTTTTCATGGTGAAGGGACTGGAGTCTGTGTTGATGAAAACACCTTGGCGGCTGCAGTGACTGGCAGTGGTTGCAGCAGCAGGGTGATGGGGCTGGTGCCTTCCCCTGATTATCCTGGTTGCCTCCCCCAGAGGGAGGCCAGACTACAGACTAAACCATCAGTAGGACATCCCCTGAGGGCTCCCAGTCTGTGAGAGGTGGCAGGCTGGGCTGAGGGAACCCCCACCCCAATGCACAAATTTCGTGCACCGGGCACCTAGTAGAGTATAACAAGGAAGCAGCAACAGCCAAAGTACTGCCACAGAGGAGACATTGGCAGAAAACTGACATAAATTGTCAACATGTGCCACTTTGATTTTACCACAAACATGTTGGAGAAGTGATATGACAACAAGCATTTATCTTTTGCTTCCCAACGTCTATTCTCCTATTTTCTAGCAACATCCAACAGTTTTGACTTGAGATTGTCACCTCCCACCACTGGTCTAAGGCATCCAGAGGAGTTCCACTCCCAGTACAGGTGTGGGTCATGTGACCTAGCCTAAGCCAAGCAGTCCCTCCCATTCCCCTGGCCATAGTGATTGGTTCAGGATGAGGAGCAAGACCCAATCAGCTTCAGTGAGACTTTTGCTGAAAATGCTGGGACAGAGGCAAATTAGCTTCCTTTGGGATTGAAGCCTGAGAGAATGGAGCCCCTACAACCATCTTGCTACCATTTGAAGTCTGAGAATGCAGTAAAATCTGAAGAATAGGAAGAAATGGGCTCCTCAGACAGCCTTTGAGTCATGAATCAAAATATGCCTAAAGTGAAAAATATGTATCTATCTGCCTAAAGCAGGAACCCATAGCCTTACCCCATATGTGAGCCAATGAGTCTGTTTGGAATTAGTTTTCTGGCATTCGCAACAGGATTCTTACCTGATACAGAAATGATCGCCATCTTCTCACCAAGGTAAATGAGGCTCTGAGAGATTAGCTAACTTGCCAAAGTTCATGTATTTACATAACCAAACCAAAATTGGAAGTCACTTCTTCACTTTACTAAAGGGAGCTGTTGGAGAAAGGACAGGAAGAGAAACTAGATTTTTAACTGACTGCAATATGAAAAAATAAAGACACTACAGAAAGATGGGAGTGAAGGCAAGATGAGTGAAAGATATTGTAAATGAGGTACAAGTTTCAAGATTCTGAAAAATCTAAGATTTTTCCTGCTGTGCTTTCTCTCCTGGCAGCTCAGCAAGACAGAAGATCATGGGTGGCTCTAATTACCTAATTGACTATTTTAAACTCCAGCTATTTATAGGGCATTAATTGGAAATCACTGTTCATTGATTGGCTAAAACACTGATGTTGTCTAACAGAATAATTTGCCCTTCCTTGCTAGGAATAGTCATTAGTACTAGGAAACCATGGAAAGTAAATCCAGACCCATGGAGAACCTTAGTTTCAGAAGACAAACCACTGTGAATTACTCTACTCATTCAACCTTTTCCCATCAGCATAATCCAAAGTGAGCCCACTCTCTTTGGGGGTTGATGTATCTCATCCATCACAGCCCTCGATAAGTCAACTGTTGAAGTTTCATGTTCTCAAATTCATGTCAATTTTACATTCTTCTCCATAATATAGCTATTTGTTTGCATATTAAAATGCTCTAATGTACTTATCAATGGAAGACCTTCACTTTTTTCAACGAAGTTCACTAGGGAAATTTATTCTCTGGTTTGATGGGCCACATGAGCCTTGCGATTTCTCACACATTTAGTTCACCAGTTAACACCCCACGCTCCCACAGTTCAGAGAAGCTGGTTAATGAAGCCACGAAATGCTGGGCGAGGGCTTGCTGCTCACCAGGCACCTGTTCCAGGGCTTTACATAAACTAATTTGTCATTACTGCCACCTGTGAATTAGGTACCGTTTATATTCCCACTTGACCCTTGAGAAAACCAAATCATAAGAGTGCGAGTTGCCCAATTTCACATAAATTGTGGGGAGTAGAATTAAGATTTGAATGCAATATCTGGCTCTTGACCACTAGGCCATACTGCCTCTGTAGTTCATCAGTTCTTAACATAGAACCTACCTATCACCTGTGGGTTATAACCAACAGTGCGAGAGAGACATGAATCTAAATAGGCGCAGTCTTTGGAAGCTAATCAGTAGTATCTGTCAAAATTTCAAATGCTCACTTCCTGTAACCTGGCAACTCCATTCTTAGGCACCCATCCTACTGAAAGACTTGCAGATATGGACAACCTTGCATTGCTGCTTTTGAAAGGGGGTAATTGGAAAGACTAAATGCCCACCAATCCTAGATTTCTAATGAACTCACATCCATACAATGGATTGCCATCAGGTCACCACAGAGGACACCGTCAGTTTTTACCTGTGGCGTGGGAAATTCTCTAATGGGGTTAGCGACCAGGGCAAAGTGCAGAATGCTTTATATAGAATAAGACAAGGGTTTAAGCATGTAGGTTAAAACAAAACTGTATTTTTGTACATGAAGCAAGGCTCTGTGGCAAATAGCAGTTGAAATTTCTATGTGTAACGATCATTAATGATGTCCCAGGAGACTCCTAACGAGGCCAGATCGTAGAGTTTACAAATAGTCACCAGGAGCGAAAAGAGTGACAGGCACACTGGGAGTGAAGGAAAATGCCCTCCTTTATCCAAGATGCTAGAGAAACTAGAAGAAACTCCTGCAGGACAGCCTGGGGCAAATCAAGAAGGACTTTTGGGTGCATGTGGCTTGGGGTAAATATTAATCCTCACCCTGGTCCTTTGCTCCTGACTGTTTAAAAGATTGTCTGCATCCCACAGACATCCCTTAAAGTCACCCAGCTAGTTAGAAACTGGGCTGTCACAGACACAAGCTGCCCCACTCTCAGCTCAACTCAGTTAACGCTGGATTGTTGATCTTTAAGTCGCATTTCAGAGTGTCTTGATCTCTGGCACCAGTTGTGCAAACAAGCGAGGGCCCAGGTCACCAGACTGCGAGGTCCCCAAGGCATGCCCAGTGAGAGCAGGTGTGTGGTTTTCAATAAGAAGCTTTGGTGTTGCATACTCACCTTAAGTTGTGTGTGTAGACTTTAAACTGTCAATTCTTGGTATTTTTCCCCCGTTTCACTTCATAGCAGTCACCCACCAATAAGCATTATTTTTTTTAATTCTGCCCATTTTCCTGTAGCATCGCATCTCTTCTGTCATTGGGTCAACTCTGCTGGCCTTTGTATACTTTGCTCTTTCTGTCCTAAACTTGAAAGGCCCAGTCACATTAGCCCAGAGTAGTCGGATTACTGCGGGAATACTGCCCTCTGCAGGTCAATGACATGTATGGCCCTTCAAGACGGAATTCGGACGCAGAGTAACAGCTGTTATGGTGTGACGCCTTTACGTGGATTTTCTCATTTAATTCTCACAACAATCCCATAGGTTAAGCATTATTACTATCTTCATTTTTTAAATACAAGGTCAAGTCCCAGAGGGGGTAGGTAACTTGTTTAACACAATTGGAACCCAGGGGGTCTCTTTCCAGTGTCTACCCTGCTAACTTCCAAAAAGGGAAGATAACTAAGAATTTTTGAGCCACTTAATTGTGACGGGCATTGCATACATTACCTTGTCAGCCAACGTTAAGCAAATCAACTAAAATAAAACTCATTTACTTACCTGTGGTCTCGCAACCATAAGTTGGATCTTTCTAGGTCTGAAGCACTAGCTTCACCCCTGTGCCACTCATGTGCTGCCCACATTTCCCTTCAGGAGACCATTGCTGAGGCCACAGTTCACGCTCAGCCTCCTGCCGCTGCTCCGTCAGAATTGCTGCGGCATCTGCACCAGGGTTCTCCCAGCCAACAACTGACCACGGGGCCCGGACCAGAGCCCGGCTATCACTGCCCAGTTCAGGACTCCTCTAACGTTGCTGGAGACTCCCCATCGGCCTGGCCCAGGCTCTCCCATTGGTGCACTGCAGTCGGAGTCCTACTTCCTTCCTGCCCTCATCCTGCAGGTGTCAGAACAGCATTGTGGTCTGAGGGTCTCCACCCACACCTGCTCTTGCCTCCTTCATCTTTCACAGCTGTTATCCCCAGTAAATTCCAAGCACCTCTCCTCTCCACTTCTCAGAGGACCCAAACTGACTCCATTAGCAGTTCCGATCATCCAAGAACACTTTTTCCTTCAATGGAGCCATCAACACTGCTTATTATTAAGTCCCATAGATGCAGAAAGAACAGTATCAAGAAAACGTCAAAATCTCATGCAAATGTTGGATCTCTCTGTGTGTACTACAGGGGCCCATGGAGCATCCAGGACCAGACCAACTGCTGGCACTCAGGAGTGGCCACTGTCTGTGGAGGCCCCAGACTCTGAGATTCTTAGCCCACCTCCTACTACCCCACATGGGATGGTCCTGGCGAAACTATGAAGGGCGCAGAGTTTGTTCCCACAAGCTGCTTCCCCAAGAGCCCAGTTCCTTATGCTGGTGCCTCCTGATTCCAGATGTGGAATTCCAGGTGAATCTGTCCACCTGGCATAGAAAGTCACCTTCCAGGATGTCCTCGCTTCCCTTCCCACCCCTGCCCAATCCTAGATCTTGTCCTCCGTTCACCTATCCATGTAACACAGACCAGGTGCCCCGGTGGTCGGCATCAATCTGGGCAATTTGGGGATCCACCTGGGTGAATCGCACACTGATCTGACTTCCCGTTGCCAGCACTGACTGAAGGAGATTGGTGGTGAACATCAATGACTACCTGGCAGAATAAACATCCGGGAGAAGCAGCCATGCAGGGGGAGGAGTCTGGGATCTGCAATCAGACCCAGGCCCAAACCAGAGTCCTGCATTCGCCATCTTGGGCAAGTTAATCTCCCCCTCACCGAGCCTTGGTCTCTATGTCAATAAAGAAAGACCAATAGAACAGTGTGTTCTCACCACAGGCCGCATACTGTGTCAGATAAGGAGACTTTGAAGTCAGGCAGACCGGGGTTGGACCCCTGGCTGGATAAACTTGAGCAAGAGAGCTAGCATTTGTGCACCTTAGTTTCTTCATCTGTATGATGGGCACGCCAACACATTTCATGGTGTTGTTACGACCGTAAAAGTAGTGTGCATGTAAAGAATCTGTTCTTGCCAGGTCAGTGTGGCTCAGTGGTTGAGCATCAACCTAGGAACCAGGAGGTCTCAGTTCAATCCCCAGTCAGGGCATATGACCAGGTTTCAAGGGCATGCAGGAGGCAGCTAAACCGTGATTGTCTCTCATCATTGATGTTTCTATCTCTCTCTCCCTCTCCCTTCCACTCTGAAATCAATAAAAAATATATTTTTTTAAAAAGAACCTGTTGCTAGTAATTATGAAATACGTGGCAGCTGTTCACCAGAATGTTTGGTAAGAATAAGAAAAGATCATATATGGGCAAGTGCTTTGTAAGGCAACCTGGTCAGATAGAAGTTAGTGCTGTTGTTATAAATGCCACAGAAGGAATGCAGTAAGGGGTCTGGGACTCCAAGGAGAGGGAGAAAGCAGTCAGGCCTTGGTCAGGCCGAGGTGGGGATGAAGGCAGGGCAGATGTGGGGACCAGCAAAGGTAAGAAAGCGCAGGGCCAGCTTGGGAACCTGCCCGAAGGCCCATTCCCTTGGGGCCTTGTTGGGTGAGGACAAAAGAATCAGAAAAAGGAAGCTCAGACAAGGTGTTAATGAGAGGACTGCCTGGAGGAGGCCCCAGAAGTGCCTCAGCTATCTCTGGCCCTGGGCAGCTTACCTACCCAGGAGTTTACAGTCACACTGGGAAACAAGACACAGGCTGTAGGCACCGTTAAATAACACTCAAGTCTCTGCAAAAGAGGAGAGAACTGGGAGTGTGGCTACCAGAGTGCCAAAATCATTTCCCCAGGGACAGCAGAATGAGAACATTTTATTCCACAAGAAAGTGAAGCAAGGGTGATCCAGGCAGAGAGAGCCAAATGCTGGGAGGCGGGCATAGCCCCACCAGCAGCTCCTTATTCCATCACATTTCCCAGCCATTCCCCTGCGTTTGCCTGACCACCAGGCATGCCCCTGAGGTGGGACTAGAAGGATGGCCATCCCTTTAGCTGGCTGTCCCCACCGCAGCCCTTCCCCGCAACTTGGGTGGGGTGGGCGTGGATGGTGCAGCGGGGATGGAATTTGAGAGAAACAGATTCCGAGACACCAGTGTTCCCACTCGGGAGCCACGGGAAGGCCGAGCCCATGGCCAGCATTGTTTCTCGCCTCCCTGCCCAGTTTCACATTCCGGCCGATGCCACGTGTAAATGCACACAAACCACCTCGCCCCCTCCTTGGTGAAACGCCCGCTCGAAGTTTTCACAGTAAATACAGAGGTACCTGTTGAACCTTTTTAATAACCACTCACACTTCTGGAAACATAACAAGTTGAATGCACGTGGCACTGTGTTTAATTTGCTTATTGTGCTGGGGAGATGGCTGGTGGCAATGCTCTTCATAAAGAGTGTGCGCCCCATCACCCCTGCACTTTGACCTGCCACTGTGGCATACGGAACAGACTCACGACCACTGCTTGGGTCTCTGTGCAGTCCAGGCTGGCCTTGACTTTCTGAAAGACCACATACTATTTAGTTGCAAATGACTTTCCTAGTTTTCTCCTTTATAAAACAGTGATGCTGGTGGGAATGTGGAATGGCGCAGCCTCTCTGAAAAACAGTATGAACGTTCCTCAGAAAATTAAATATGGAATTACCGATGACCCAGCAATTTCACTTCTGGCTATATTCCCAAAAGAGTGGAAAACAGTGACTTGAATGGATTGTTGCCCACCCATGTTTATGGCAGCATTATTTACAGTATCCAGAAGGTGGAAGCAATCAAGTGTCCATTGGTAGATGAATGGATAAACAAAATGTGGGATATACAAACACCACATCTATACACACAATAGAGGATTATTTCACCTTAAAAAGGAAGGACATTCTGCCAGCCAGCATGGCTCAGTGATTGTTGACCTATGAACAGGAGGTCACAGTTTGATTCTCAGTCGGGGCATTTGACCAGCTTCAGGCTTGAGCCTCAATGTGGGGCGTGCAGGAGAGAGACAGCCAGTCAATGATTCTCTCTCATCATTGCTTTTTTTTTTTTTTTTATCTCTCTCTCCCTCTTCCTTCCTCTCTAAAATCAATAATTTCTTTTAAAGGAAGGACATTCTGAGACATGCTGTCGCATGGATGAACCTTGAGGACATGGCGCTAAGTGAAATAAGCAAGATACAAAAGCATCAATACTGTATTATCCCACTTATATGAGGTATCTAGCATAATCAGATTCACAGAGACGGAACATAGGATGCTGGTTTCCAGAAGCTGGGTGGAGTGGGGATAGGGAATTACTGTGTATTGGGGACAGAGTTTCAGTTGGGGGAGTTGGAAAAAGTTCTGGAGATGGATGGTGGTGAGGGTTGCAGAGCAGTGTGAATGCACTCGGTGCCCCTGAACTGTATGCTTAAAAATGGTTTAAATGGTGAATTTCGTGGTATGTTTCTTTAACTACGATATTTTTTAAAGTTATGCATTCTATTAGTTTTTATGTGTGTATCAGCAGGATAATAAAGAGGGCATTTCAAAATATTTGTTTTTAAAAGGAAACATTACATGGAGAACAAGGTGTCTAGAGTTTTATGCCCTTGGTGTTTTATGGCGCATTTTATTTTGTCTGGAGACTTTCTGGCACCCCATGAACCATGTGGAGACACCTAGGCATCACTAATGAAAGGCTGGGGATTGTGGGGGCACAGAATGGAAAACCCCAGGGGACTAAGGAAATATATGCTGGAGCTTACGAGGATCGGGGCTGAGGGAAGAGCTATCCAGAGTCAATTTAAGTGGGATCTGAGCTGGCACGTCTGGGACTACAAACATTTTATATTTATGGAGCTTCTCAGACTTTACGATGCAAAAACACTCTGCACGCAGAGTCCATTAACAGGAGGGAGCTGCGGCAAAGTGGAGGGGAACGGACTTGGAGGCAGATCTGGCTTGGCCACTTAAGGACAGTCTGTGTGATTTAGGGCAAATGCCTTCACTTCTTTGAGCCCCATTTGCCTCCGTCTGCAAGACATGAATATTTACCCATCTTATTATGAATGCCTCCTATTTATCAAATAGCTACAATGGGCCTGGCGCTTGTCAGACATTTAACCATTAAATATTTGAAAACCAAAGCAGATGCCATTGTCTCCAGACATTTCCTCCTGGCTCACCAGAGGGCACCAAGGTGACTTCCGAAGCCTCTCTGGTGGCTTTAGTCTCTTCTGCCCAAATACAGGCAGCCAGGCATGGCCAGGGAGTTAGCCTAGGAGCAGCCCTCAGCCAGTGCAGGTTGGGAGCCTGGAGGTGAACACCCAGCCCCTTACCCTGTGGAGTATGATCCAGGAATGGGTCCTACAGTCCCCAGGAGGCTGGTGAGACCCCACAGCTGACAGTTCCTCCCTTCCCTGCCTCACTCCCCACTCTGTGCTTCCTGGAATCAGCTCACATATAAACCATGTGCACTCAAATACTTGTCTCAGGATCTGCTTTGGGGGGAAACCCAAAGTAAGACAGCAGCTGAGGCTCAGAGAGCTAAATCACTTGCCCACCATCCCAACAGTGAAAGAGCTTGGCCAAACCATCACTGGCAGCCCCCCAAATCCAAAGTCCCTCTGCCTGGTATCTGACCTGGTGGTTGGGGAACTGAGTGAGATCATGCAGAGGAAAAGGAGGTTCATCCTGTAAAGTAACTGATGAGAACGCTCTCATTCGACCTTCATGACACGCCCAAGAGGTAGATGGGCAGGTTAGTGTTATGTGCCCCACTTTATAGGAAACCAAGGCTCAGAGCCTTGCACCAAGTGACAGGCTAATAAGTGACAAATGACAAGATGATTCTCTGCTTCTCCAAGTCTGCTCTCCACGTTTATCTGCCTCTCTCTGTGCCTGGAAGTCAACATTCTGGAATCCATCATCCAAGCCCCTCGCTCTCTGGCTTCTAGTTGGGTTCAGCCAATAGAAATCACGGGCAGGAAGAGGGAAAGAGGCTGTTAGGCCCCCCCACTATGCTGCGAAGTGGGTAGCATTCTCCTTCCCATCTCACAGATAAACAAACTGAGACTCAGTAATGGCACATGGACCCACCTCCAGGTCAGTTAGAATGGACAGTCCTGCTCACTTCCCTTCACCACAAAGACCACACTGTTCTCTAGCCTGGCTTGCCATTATTGTAAATAACTGTTGGGACCAGAGCCCCTCTTCTGCCACTACTCCCCCCCCCCACCCCCCACAACCTTGCCCTGGGCATGTCAGGAAACCCGAGAACACCCTGCCGGTGGCGAGGGTGTAGCATCTTTGTGGCCAATGAGCATTCCATGAATGGAAACAGCCTTTCCCTTCTGCAGGGAGAGGCAGGATTTCATGTGAATGTGTGATGACTGGCAGGAAGCCAAGAATAAGAGCAGGAAATGGGAGCCCAAGTGAGATAACTGCCATGAACATTGAGGCGGGAGCAGGATAAACAGAGGACTTTCAATTTCACGAAGCATTCGAGAGCTCCTTGGCTTAAGGACAGCCCTTGGGGAGAGCCGGGGATATTAGGAAAAGGGGGAGACAGTCTTGGCAGGCGGGGAGGCTAAGTGCTGGTGGAGCAATTAAAGGGCGGGGCAAATGAGTAGGAAACCGCAGAATAATGCAGAACCCAAAAGCAGGCATCTGAAATGTGAAGAGAAGAAAAAAATTAGACGTTTGTGCTTAGTAGCTGAAAATATTCAAAACAACATTTCGGAATGGGAAACATATGGACTAAAAGGCAGCTGTCATTCGATTTAGCAGCTTGAGAAATGTGACTTGTCCCCATGGGGTTTGGAGGTGGGAATAGAAAGAAAGAGTTCAGAATTCTAAATGGAGGGGCAGAGTTGAATGGGCACAGAGGAATTTTCCCCAGTATCTGACAATTATGAATCAAATCAGAAATGCTGATTTCACAAGGTCCCTTAGAATATGCATATTGTATTCTCTCTACTCTACACAAATATGCAACTTACCCATTACTCATAATTTCCAGCTATATCATACCTATATTCCAGGCATTTTACATATATTATCCCTAATCTCCCAACAATCCTGCAAGCTGGTATTGCTGTTGCATTATACAGTTTGAGAAACTGAGGCACAGAGAGTGTGAGGAACTCACCCAAGGTCACATACACAGTGCTGATGAGACGCCAAGTAAGGAAATAAATCCAGCTAGTTCTTTCCCCCTGGCTTTCTAGATGGTCTGATCCTCTGTTTTCAGAAGGGAGCATCGAGAAATAGAGAGAGGATCAGCATGTCTATGGAGGTGATGGCCCTGGAATTTGAGCAGAGTTCTGTGAGATCTGGAAAGAAAAATCTTTAAGATTACCAAACCCAGCCCTGGGCATGGATTCGCATTTGAGCATCGACCTATGAACCAGGAGGTCATGGATTGTGGGAAGCCGCCTGTTGTCTTCACTAGCAGAGGGGTGTGGACAAGGAACCCGGAAGGCTGGTGACCCTTGAAGCCCTGGCAAAGTTCAGAGCTACGCACCCACGGTTTAGTCGAGACAATGGTAGCTGAAGCAAGTTCTCCACCAGATAGTGTTACTGGAACTTACCTGCCTAGGGGGTTTGAGTGTATCCCAAACTGAATAAAAGGGATAGCAAGGCCAGAGCAGTGGGTAGTCCTCCCTCTAGAGGTGGACTCCCGCCTGGCCCCCATTTCCCAAATTAACTCTTTTCTAGTCTCTCTTCATTTTGTGTGTGGCCTTCTCCAGAACCTGAACCCTGAACAGGTATCCTGAACCACACGGGAGTGAAAGGGGCTACCACAATGGATCAATTCCCCGTCAGGGCACATGCCCGGGATATGGGCTCGGTCCTCAGTGTGGGGTATGCAGGAGGCAGCAGATCAATGATTCTCTCTCACCGTTGATGTTTCCATCTCTCTTTCCCTCTCCCTTTCTCTCTAAAATCAATAAAAAACTATTTTTTAAAAAGATTACTAAACCCACTTCCTATTTTAATGCCATGTTGATCCTCC
Source organism: Murina feae (assembly GCA_004026665.1). Classification (NCBI taxonomy): domain Eukaryota; kingdom Metazoa; phylum Chordata; class Mammalia; order Chiroptera; family Vespertilionidae; genus Murina; species Murina feae. The sequence goes on along the minus strand of PVJC01017439.1, from coordinate 10,876 downwards.
TAAGACCTCAAAGCAGAGCAACGGGGTAGATTTTTCAAACATAGTATTCCATATTCCTGCCATTCATGTATTCATTCATTCACTCAACAAACATTTTTCAAGTGCCAAGAACTATGTACTAAGAAAATATTTTTCCAGTAAACAACACAAAGATGCTTGATTCGTATTTTCTTTTGATTTGATTTTTTTTTTTTATTATAGCACATTTCAATGTAATTCACTGCATCAGGTCCTCAAATGCTCCTTCAGGAACTCAGTTCAACTAACAATCAGCACACTGCTGTCTTTAGAGCTTTTATGATGGAAAAGCAGTACTTGCTTTTCACAGTAGTAATTGTGTTTTCTGTTCAGTAACACTGGCGGCTCTGAAAGCATGTATTTCCTTTAGCAACTATGAATGGTAAAGGCCTCCTATAGTATTCCCCTGTCTGAGCAGAGGAGGGTAATTGAAAGGGTGCTTTGTAAAGGCTCTGGAAAAAAACATGGGTTTGGCTGGGGTTTTATTAGAAATCTACAAACCTGGGAAGGGGGAATAAAACGATATACGTTTGCCAAATCCCAAAACATTTTTCCCATTTGTTCAGACCAAATGCCATGCCAGGTTCACGCTGGCCTACTCATCAATAAATGTTTGCTCTGTAACAAATGACCCCTGAAACACAGTGGCTGAAAACAATAAATGCTAAATATTTCCCATGATCCTGAGGGTCTGCCGGTTGGTGGTCCATCTGCACCTCTCTGACCAGACTGGGATGCCACATGCACATGGCCGAGACTCACCTGGGTGGGTGGGGACTCTCTCCTCCCCAGGGAGCTGGCCTGGGCTCCTTCACCTACCAGAGAAGAGCAACCCCAATGGACAAGCACTTTTCAAGATTCTCTTGTATCATGAATGCTGCTATCTCATTGGCCAAAGCCAGTCACAAGGCCACGCCAAATCCAAGCGGAGGAAAAACAGGCTCCACTTTTTGATGGCCGGGTCTACAAATTATTGTGGTCATTTTGTTCTTATTCCCTCAGCTTGGAGTTTTGCTGGTTGAGGGCCCTGAGCTGCCAGCCCTCATAGAAATTTTTCCTTTTTTCTAAAGAAAGCCACCTAAAGCAAGGACACTCCTCTTTCCCAGCAGAAGCCCACAATGGTAACTGGTTAGTACTGGCTTGGTTCCTTGTCCAAACTGGAGACAACAGTCATCCTGGTTTTGTCGTTCCCCAATGGTTAGCCAAGGCCTTTGTTGAACTTGACTTTCAGTCTAACTCCTCCTCTGCTCAATCCTGCTTTCCCCCTCCAACCAGAGGCATCTATCCTGAGCACTCTCCCCATGAGACCTGCCATAGTCTGATTGCTGTCCCAGCGGCTGCTCCTTGGGGACTCCAACGTGCCAGAGGGCACCAGGAGTTGTCTGAGAGGATAGATACTAACATAGAACTGGGGCTGGATCACTTACCAGCCAACAGGGTAGGAGAAGCCCAATCCTGTTGACATGTGGAGTTGACGTGTGGTAAAAACGCCACCGGTGGTAAAGCAGAAAGGAATGCTGGGAGAAGAAGAGGTACTAGAGGGTGTGGCATTATCAAGCTTCTGAAAAATATGGAGGAAATAGTCATTATAAGAGCAATGGAATAGAATGACTGTTGCTTGAATATAATGTATGCTTTGGGAAAAGATAACCAAAGACTGAGAGTGGCCCCATATAAAGAAATTCCAACTCCTGGGGCCAAAGAAGATTAAATTCTCAACCAAAAAGTGGAAGGAGTTATGGCTCTTGATGCTTTTGTGAGCTCAGATTTTTACATGAGAGACATATATTTCGATCTAATTCAATATGCCATTATTTGGGGTCTATTTCTTATCTACCCTGCTGAAATAGAATGTTTTATCCCCAAAAATTCATATGTTGAAGCTTGATTCCCAATGTGATGGCAGTAGAAGGTGGGACTTTGGAGAGGTTATTAGGTCATAAGGATGGAGCCCTCGTGCATGGGATTACTACCCTGGGAGTTCCCTCACTCCTCCCACCACAACGAGAAGTCAGTGGTCTGCAACCTAGGAGAGGGCCCTCATCAGAACTTGACCATGCTATCACTATGATCTTGGACTGCAAGCTTCCAGAACTGTGAGCAATAAATTTCTATTGTTGAAAAGCTACCAGTTTATAATATTTTGTAATAGCAGCCCAAAAGGACTTAAGATCTACCTTAACCATCTTCCTTGAGCTTACTTCAAATCAACCTTAACGGAACAGAATCGAGGCTTCCCATATGGCGGGTATGTAGCACTAACAATTTCAGGGTCCGTGTGCGCGCACACACGGGCACTAGCTGCAGGGCTGGCTGGCTGGCAAGTACAGCACAAGCTGCTCAGTCTTCAATTTCCTGAATCCAAAAGGTTTATAAATGGAAAGACTCTCTTTGCTCCATACTTGCCTCAGCCACACCTGTGTAAGGAATGTGCCGGATGATTTGCTTGTTGAGTTTAATACTTGATAGTTCTTCTTCTAGATAACATCTGCATGACCCTATGCTAGGTTGGCCAAGGGGAGGGTGGGACCACAACAGCCAAGGACTGAGAGGAAAGGAAGGCGTGTGGTGGCATTTCTAAGATGCTGATTTAGCACAGTCCCTTTTCCTTTGGATGGCAAGCCTTTTGAGAAACAGAAAGTTGAGTTCGATAAGGACCAATGTTATTAGTCCTTTTTGGCTGCTATGGTTTAGATATGAAGCCAAAAGCAGGAGTCTAATCCTTCCCTCCTGGATTAAATTTACATCCTCATTCTCAGTTATAACTGTAGCCTTCCCTACATTCCTCTCTCTTCCTCGTCCTGTCCCCCACTCTCCCAGTTCCAGGCAACTCCTTCCAGATGCAAGACCTGCTCTGGCTGCTTACTTCATGCAGGAGGCAGGTGCAAATACACACACAGTGTGTGGGTAAAGCTCATCTCCGAAAGAACTCAGAAGGGGCTGTACCGTATACACTCACTTCCCCTGGTCTCAGTCTCACCCAGGAGCTAACACCGACTCGCATCCCCCTCCCCCCACCACCGCCACCCCCAGGAGAGAGATTAGTAAGAGGAGTAAAGATAAGGACATAGTTTTATCAAAATAGAGAAATATGGAACTCCCTTCAGCCTCTTCTCTCACCTCTCCCTCCTAGATGTCATGGCTGGATAGAGCAGGTATTCCAAGTTACAGCACTGGCCCTGGATGGGGAGGTTAAGATTTCTATCAAATAATCATAACATTTACATATACCATTTGTTGATTACTCACTAGTTGCAGACATTGTGTTAAACAGACACATGGCTAAACATAAACGAAAACTTGGCCTCAGTCTGGGCTCCCACCAATATGCCAGGGGTAGGGAGGGGGTTGTTAAAAGGACCCTGAAGCCAGTTTGAAGAGGCTTCCACTGGCCAAAGACGATAAAGCTTGAACATAGTTAAATATAATAACCGGAATGGATTGAAACCCATCAAGTATATTTAAATCTGTGAGTTTTAATAAAACTTCTTAAAAACCCTAACTGTTCAATGTTGGAGGATGCTAATGGACTAACTCCATATTCCCACAGTTAGTAAATGAAGAAAAAGAATCAGCATTTATTCTGCTTTTTCTATATGAACTATGCCATTGGGTGACCAAATGGTAAATGAGGTGAAGTTTCCTTTTTAAAGGGCATTCCACCTAATAAGTGAAGGGGTCAGGGAATCCAAACCTAACCATGTTGCAAGCTCTGATAAATGAATTTCAACATGAGCACCAACGCTTGCTATACCTACAGAAGGGGACAACCAGATATTTCATGCCTCTGGTGGAAGAACACAGAACCACCTACACAGATACAATTAAGACTCTCTAATCTAATGTATACAGGGATGTCCCATCAGCAAGTCCCAGTGAGAAACTCTACAGGGTAAAAAAAAACTCAACTTCTTTCAGAAGTAAATTGCAAGGGGGGAGGGGAATAGATGGGGGAACAGAAATCTAAGGATTTTGCTAACAAATCACAGTACGTGGACCTTATTTGGATGCTAACTCAAGCAAACTGTTAATGAAAAAAACCTTTAAGACATTCATGAGACAACTGGAAATATAAACACTGGCTGGATTAGTTGATGACTTTAAGGAATCATTGTTAATATATTTAGGTGTGATCTCAGGGTTGTGATTATGTTAAAAGCAAACAGTTCTTATATTTTAGAGACGTACAGTAAAATATTTACAGATGCAATAATATGATCTGGAATTTGCTTCAATAAATAATATTAGAAGAGATTACATGAAAGTATAGATAAATAAGTTTGACCATGATTTGATCATTGTTGAGACTGGATGATGGGTACGTGAAGATTTATTGTATGAGTCTCTATATTTTTATGAATATTTGAAATTTTCCACAATGAAAGTTAAAAAAATATATATGTGAAGGAGCCTGATTTGCTGGGTGGGTAATGGCAGAAAAAGTTAGTGCCTCTGAGCCTTATGTTTGGGTTAAGGCAGGTCCTTAGTTAGTGGGTGGGGTCCCCAAGGAGGTGGGGAGGAAGTGCTAGGCAAACAGCCAGGCCCAAGAAGGGGTTTACCAATAGCACTAATACTGGGGTACAATTCCAAGAACCAGACAGACCTAGCAAGAGTAGGGGAAACCAGCATGGTAGACATATAGACACTTAACTGTTTATGGTTGTCAGACTGATTTCCAGACCCTAACCTTGGCAGACACAAGGCATTCAATGTACTGCCAACACTTTGTAGATTAATTCCAGAACTGGGTGAGACAGAGCTTGCCAGTGAAGGTTCCCCATGCCTACACCCCAGCTCGGCAGGAGAAAGGCAGGCAGTAATCCTGCAGAGCCTTAGCGCTCCGGGGAGAACTCTGAGACAATTTCTGGGTTGAATGGGGCTGTGCATAATAGAAAGGTTTGGTTGCCCAGCTTCCCTTTCTGGGAAGAGTTCTCAGTCTCTGTGTGGCTCAGGCCACCATGTTGAAATCTCATGACATCACCCCTGGGTGACAGCTGACTGATCCAAGAATGCACACCTACCCCAAGGGGGGAAATTCATAGACTAAGCCTAGTGCATCACAATCCTCCTCAAGAGTTGGAACTAGTGAACTAAGAAACCAAGATTAAGAACTGCGAACCACACCATCAGGAGCAGCGGCATTGGACTTAGAAGGTCATTGCAACGAACTGAATTTAAGTCTCCCTCCCACCAAAATTCCTATGTTGAAACCTAAGCCCCACTATAAAGACATTTGGAGGTCTGGCCTTTGGGAGGTGATTAAGTCATGAAGGTGTAGTCTTCATAAGTGGGATTAGTGTCCACCTAAAAGGGACCCCAGAGAGCTCCCTCACCTCTCTCTGCCATGTGAGGACAAAACAACGGGTCAGCAGTTGGCTAGCTGGAATAGGGTCCTCACCAAAACCTGACCAGCACCCTGACATCTGACATCCAGCATCCAGAACCGAGAAATGAACTTTTATTGTTCATAAGGCACCAAGTCTGTGGGATCCTGTTAGAGCAGCGTGAACAGACTAAGCCAGGTATTCCCGCCATGCATGTGGATTGGCTCTAGTTTGCCTGTGTGACTTTGGGCAAGTTACTTCATCTCCTTGAAGCTCAGTTCCCTAATCTATAAAGTGGAGAGAATAAAAGTAACTATATCAATGTGATTTTCATGAGGATAAAATGAAAATATTTATAAAATACATATTAAAAGTTCAGCCCTAGCTGATTTGGCTCAGAGCATCGGCCTGTGGATTGAAGGGTCATAGGTTCGATCCTGGTCAAGGGCATGTATCTCGGTTGCAGGTTTGATCTCCAGCTCCAGTGCGGGTGCACGAGGAAAGCCACCAATCAATGTATCTCACTCACATCAATGTTCCTCTCTGTCTTTCCCCCTCCCTTCATTCTCTCTAAAAAATCAATTGGAAAAATCATCATCGGGTGAGGATTAACAACAACAAAATAATAATAATAATAATAATAATAATAATCGTTCAATAACTGTAAGTTCTTACGGTTTTTTTTTTTTCTAGTAGAGTTAATACTACCCTTGGTTATGGCCACATGAGAGCAATGGAAGCCAGTCAGAAGGGACAACTAGTACCAGCATGAGTTGGGCACCGCTCAGCATCGGGCACTGTGCAAAGAAAAGATATGACAAGTACTGAAACCTCACAACAACCCCAGAACCTGGCAATGCTTACTTCACCAAAGAGGAAACTGAGGCACAAACTGATTTGCCAGAAGTTTTAGAAGTGGCAATGGGGGGAATGAATGTCAACATCTGCCTCTGAGGGTGCACCCTTAACCGCTCTGTGAGTACCTCATGGTGTAGATGAGGAAACTGAGGCTCAGAGATCACTCAGCCCTGAGAAATGGGGGGTGAGGGGGAGGGAAAGGGAACCCCTGCACCGCCTGTAAGCCAGAGGTGATGTGGCCCTAAAGTTCAACTCCAGTTCCTGGGAGGTCCCAGCATCTTTGTTTTCCAGTGAAACTACCTGTTGTGGCCCTTGAGGGAGCACCACTCATTTGAACAAAGTTTCCTATTGTTCATTCTGAGGAAAACAATAGGAATCTTGATGTGCTCCATCACCCACATTAGAATCTGGGTACTAATCCTCTGCTTAAGTGGCTCTGGTGCCAGGAAAAACATCAAGTAATGGATATTACAACTCAAATGTCTGCTTATTCTAATGGCAGTTCATTCTGTCCCAGCCCCATCTAACGGCTGCTTCTACAAGGCATCCCCATTAACCAGAATAAACTCTCCGCTCTCTCGAACAAAGAAGACCTTGACCGAGAGAGAGTGGTCAACACGTGGTCAGGACAAGCTGTGGTGTGAATAATTCCCTTTTGAGAAAACATCCCTTCAGGCACGAGTCACAAAATAAACAGAGACAGGGAAAAATCCCTAACAAGACAAAAATTGGAAAGCCAAAATGTTAAAAATGGAACGAAAAGAGCTTTTTAAATAAGACCAGACTAAAAACTAAAGACCTTTTCCTTCGCTCTGCCTGTTTTTCCACCCACAACCTCCAACCCCTCACATTTTTTAAAAAGTCATTAAAGAAAAACTATAAACTTTTCCATCTGAGACAAAAGTTGTTAAATGGAGAGATAAAATGTTGCAGAGAATACTAGTTGTCAAATATCTGCAGCTAACTGGTCAACCTTGGCCGTCTCTGATTTCATCATAAGAGAAACCACCAGTCCCACACCCAAGAACCAACAACTGAGAAACTATATAATTGCCCATAAAACTTGGAAAGTTGACATGGATTCTAAAAGACAGAAGATGATCCTCTTTAAAAAAGACTTCAACAACGAGTAAAATAGGCATTTTGTTTTAGTTTAGAGAGGGAAGTACTGTAACTCCAAAATGAGACAGCTCTAAGACCACATCAGGACACTGTCATAGCAGCTAGTGACCTTGAGCAGATTACTTAGCCTCTCGGTGCCTCAGTCTCTTCATCTGGATAATGAGGGGGATAAAAATAGAAGGTACCACCCAGCCGATGTGGCTCAATTGGGTGAGTGTCATCCCATGCACCAGGAGAGAGCCGGTTGGATTCCCGGTCAGGACACATGCCTAGATTGTGGGCTCAATCCCTGGTACGGGGCATGTGGAGAGGTGGCCAGTCAGTGTTTCTCTTTCATTGCTTTTCTCTCTCTCCCTCTCCCTTCCTCTTCTCTAAAGTCAATAAAAACTATTTTTAATAGAACATACCTCCAATGGTGACTGTGAAGATTCATGCATGGTGGCATATTGGACACACCCCATAGACATTCACTATCACTCTTTATAAGAAATATAATTGTATAAGTATTATTATTGTGGTTATTATGACATGATTGTAAGTAGGGAAACCAATGTTGCCCTCAGAGTTTTTGTGCCCATGGAAACCTTAAAAACAAAATGGGGGCAATTCCCTGGTCCCCAGATTCCAGAATGTGGGCATTGTAGGGAGAAATGTGTGAACTTTCTCAGCAGAGTCCTTGGATCTTTTAGAGGGCACTCCACAGCAAGGGTGCTGAAGAGGAAGAGAGTGAAGGAGGATGAGGAGGGGCAAGGGTGGATACTGGTTGAGCACTTCTTCAGTGCCAGGATCTGGACTGAGCCTTACATCACACGCACATGTACATACACACACATACACACACATACAATCTCACTTAATCCTCTCAATGAACCCTTACAATGAATGAGGTACCATCATTATCATTCCCATTTCACAGGTGAGGAGGTTGAGATTTACAGACATCCCATGACTGGCTCAGGGTGACATATCAAATATGGGAAGGAACTGAGATTTGAACCTGAGTAGCCTTCATGACTATACGGTACTTGTCTCCTGAAAACACCATCTCCCTCCTCCCGACTTCTGTTTTCTCCTCCATAAAATGCGATGTGCACTTAAGGCCGCTGTGACACTCACATCCCATGGCTCTTTATATTTTGTCGGTATCTTCAGCTGGAATCACCATTTTCCAGCCAAGGGAAAGAGGAGATGGGCCCTTACACAAGCATGACTTTGTCTCTTGGGCTAATTATAAGTAAAATGAAAGATGATATTGTAGCCAGCGCAATATGGGTGTCCCACACGGTGTCATCCTGAGCAGAGTGGAGAGAGGCAGGAGTCTCACCAGGAGCAGGAGCACTGGCGTTGAGCATACTGAGTCCTCAAATGCTGATATAGACCCTGAAACCTGTGAAGGACAAGGAAAAATACAAAACAAGGCACCTAGCTTCTACTGAAGCTCCAGTCTGTGCCCGGACTGTGAGAACTGAGAGCCCTGAGGAGCCTGAGCCGCTGGAGTACATTCCCAGTGACTTCAAGGCATGATGAGAGTAAAGAAAGTAAGATGTTTAAACTGGGAAAAGATAGAGAGGCCTCAGTGTCCTAGATACTGTCCACTGGGCTCCAATACATCATCTCAGTTACTCTTCACAGCATTGGGGTAGGCATCATGATCTCCATTTCACAGATGAAAAGGCTAAAGTTCAGAGACACTAAGCAACATGCCCAAAGACACACAGTGAGCAGAGAGTAAAGCAGGAGAGCAACCAATGGCAGCTGATTCCACAGCTCCTCACCGAAGCACCGTGCCACCCTTCTCCTGGAAGAGGGAGCTCACTCTCAAAAAAGGTGGGCTAACTGCTAGAGGAGCCTAGCAGGGGCATAGATACGGAGAATACCCTCGAAGCTTCAGAAGCGAATGCCCTCTGCAATGGAATGAATGGCAACATCCACTGGGAGTTGCTGATATACCCAGGATGCAGGGCATTATTGCAGGTGGAAATGACAACCAAACGACTGTATCCAGGATGCCAGGGCCAGGGATGGAGAGCAAGAGAGCTGCCTGGGATATTCGAGTAATGGCTTCAAATATGCACCCTCACACCTAGTCACACACACACACACACACACACACACACGAGCACACACAGGAACACACACACACAATTGACACATCTCAAGCCTCCTCAATATAGACTTTCCTGGAGAAAGGTAGAATTTGTTGAATAGCCTGTGTTTTTGTTGTCACTGAAGTTCTGGTCGTAATGAGCAGTGTTTTGAGTTCTTCCATCTGGGGAAGCAATGCTTGATGTTGAGTGACCTGCTGAAATAGGAGTCCCAGAAACCCTAGGTGGGGGCTTGGGCCAGCAGGCAGCTTCTATTCTATTGGCCTCAGCTTTCCAGATGCTGTCTTGGTAAAAGGGTCCTGGCATGGCAGGGAGCCTCCTAGTGCTGTGGGTAAACAAACCAGCTTTGGAATCCCACTGCCCGAGGGTCAATTCTCTCCCCGCGCACTGAATAACTGCATGACCTTGAAAAAGTCCTCACTGGTCAGAGCCTCTGTACCTCATCTACCAAATGGCAGTAGTGGTCCTCAACTCCCTGGGATGCAGAGCGCTGGGTGAGATAATGCAGACACTCCACTTAGCTTGGTCCCTGACCCAGAGTAAATATGAAGTAAAGGGCGGCTCTAATTTTCATTGGAATACAGAGCATTTAGAAAAGGGTGAAGTCCATCACAGCCCCCAAAGCAAGAACATCAAAAGCGGAAACTTCAAGATCCATTGGAGATTAGAACCAACACACTGCTCACATAAAAAAAAAAAAATGTCCAGATGTTGAGGCTAGGGTGGGACAAAAGTGCTGATCCTAAAGAACATAATATTCCCAACCACCGAAAGTGAACAACTTAGGCAAACATTTCCGGATGTTCATTAGAACTCAACAGGGTAACTGCCGAAAATTCAGGGGGAAGGACAGGAGTTCATGCAGTGCCCACAAGTCTGCCAAAAGCCTTTCCAACAGCTTGACTCTTAACCACACATCCGTAATTGAAACAACACCATGTAAAAAGCCATCAGAGAAGGCATCAGCCAGGAAAGGAAATTCACTTTCCATAGGTCAGCCAAGAAGAATCAATCTCTATAGCCAAAGCCTCCCCAGTACTCCTTTCACCAATTAGTAAAAACACAACCTTGATCTCAAAGCCAAAATAAACTGCTTCCTCCATATTTTTTAAGTTTCTACATATCAATATTATTATTTAATATATATTTTTATTCATTTCAGAGAGGAAGGGAGAGGGACGTAAGATAGAAACGTCAATGATGAGAGAGAATCATTGATCAGCTGCTTCCTGCACACCCCTCACCAGGGACAGAGCCCATAACATGGGCATGTGCCCTGACCAGGAATTGAACTGTGACCTCCTGGTTCATAGGTCAATGTTCAACCACTGAGCCATGCTGGCCAGGCTTTACATATTATTATTAATTATTATAATTAGCTGTGCTTCCTACTGGAAGGGTTCACCAATATGATGATCTAACTCACTACTTCATGTTTTATTTTTTTTT
>PVJC01017438.1:0-32506 GCA_004026665.1 Murina feae | reverse complement strand
ATAAAATAAAAAAAAAAAAAAAAAAAGAAAGAAAGCCCAGACAGAGACCCCCATGATGAGCTGAGATCTTCCTCCCATAGGCAAGGAAAACAGATCCTGTCCATCTCCTCAAGGTCAGAGCAGAGACATTTTTCTAGCAGGAACCTGTGCTGGGAAGTGGGCAACCTCCCCCCCACCTCCGCCAGCTTTCGAAAAATGCTTGCCCTTCTCAGTCTCCCCGGTGACAAGAGGCTCCTCCTCGTTGGTCCAGGGCTCTGCAAGGAGTACCGCTGGCCGGCCGAAGCCCACCATGGGCCCTCCACCAGGCAGGCTCTCTGGCTCCACCATCACCCTAAGGAGCAGCCGTGCTGGGTGGGGTGGGGTGGTGGGTGTGAAGAGAGCGGAGGCCTCCACAACTCTGGATGTGGTCAGAAAACGGGGTTCAAATCCTGCTCAGACTCACTATCCACAGGCAAGGAGCTGACCTCTCTGTGCCTTGATTTCCTCATCTCTACGAACACTGAGCTCCCAGTGACAGGGTGAGCAGAGGCCTCCTGGCATGCAGGCTGAGGAGCCACCACCCTATGGGTTCATGTGTGTGGCGGACACATGACGGGAGTGTCCGTGCTCAGGTGCACTCCCCTTCCTCTGACCTCGAGACCACCCTCCTGGTGGTCCCCACCCTCAGGTTCCAGGGTCGCTCTGCCAAGGGCAGCACAGCCTGGTGGCTGCAGAGTTGGGCCAGAGAGAACACAGATGGGGGCCATGCCTTGGAGCAGCACTCAGAGAGGACCAACCACACGGCCTGCAGGCAGGATCTGTGCGCCCTCTGCAGGGCTCCACGGAGACCAGGCTGCTGGGCTGGGCTGGGCTGAGGGGCCTGGAATGGGTCCCTGGGGGACCGCCCCGCTAGACCTTACACAGCGTCTGCAGGAGGTGGACAGCAGGCTCATGTGTCTCTGTTACATCTTACAACTGGGTATGATTTACAATGATCTCAAATTAAACATTTAATTGTAAAAAATCAGCTTAGGAACAAGAAACAGAAAAAAACGGGTGGAGCTAAAGAGGTGTTAGAGGTCCAGGGTGGCGCTGCTGTGCGCCTCCTCTCTCTCCCCTGCACCCCCTTTCCAAACCATTCAGCCCTTGCCCCTCAGATCCCTGAGTAACAACAGTTCCCACAGCTGAGTCAGAGCCCAGGGCGGACAAGGAGGGCACTAGGCCCCCACACACCCTCCTCAGCTCCACCTCCGGCGCGCCCCAGGCCTGGGCCTGAGAAGGGCTGATGGGCAGCTAGCCAGGGGAGACTCCTCCAAGGGGAGGGGTGCAGCGGGCAGGCTCTGGCACACAGGGAGGGGACTCAGGCAGACAGTCTATCCTGGAAGGGGCCCCACCACTCACCTCCCAGGAGCATGGCTTGGGGTGTTCCTGCCTCTTCAGCCTCCCCAAGGGAGCAAGGGGTGTCTTGGCGAGTCAGACCTACCACTCTGGGCTGGCTGAGGGGTCCCAGAGGCCCTGAGCCCACTGGCCCCTGAAGGTGGGGCTCCAGAGCCTGAGAATACCTCTGAGGGGCGCCGGGAGCTGTGGAGACTCCATTTGTCCAGACCCGGATGCGGCCCCCGCGTGGGAGAGGAAGCGGGCAGCACCTTCACCAGGGTGACCAGCACTGCCCACCTGCCAGTGCCCACGGCCCCGACTCTGGGCAGTCTAATGAGGGTTCCCTGAGCGGCGCTCAGCCAGGGACGCAGCAGGAGCCCCCCTCGAAATCACCCGCAGGTGCAGGCCCCACCAGAGGCCCCGCGTAGGGAGCCCTGTGCCCGGCGGGTGACTCAGGGACGGCGGCAGGGCTGGCTTCCGCAGCAGACAGATGTGGGAACCCAGGGGACGAACCCCTCTAAGCCCTGGGTTCCGCCCCCCTCCCGCCCCCACTCCTGGGCGGGGTGGGGGGGGGGCGTCACAAAGACCCACGATCCCCATGGCAACCGCTGGTTGCCACGGGTGCGAAACTGGACGCCCCCGCTCTCCGCACAGTCAGTCGCACGGAGCTCCGGGAGGCAGGGCAAGTGGGCGCGTGGGGCTGGGGGAGGGTCTGGGGTGGGGGAGTGTAGGGGACGTGGGGAGGCGCGGAGGTGGGGGTAGATCTCAGGAAGGAGGGCGGGCGGGGGTGGCTTCGGGGAGGTGGAACGGGTGGAGTGGGAGTGGAGGAGGCTGGCCAGGACTGCGGGCGACCCCTCCTGGAGTTCACACCAACATATCTGTGGTTTTCCATCTGTGAGTCTTGCGCCTGGGAACATCCCTGATTGGCAGCCAGATCCAGAGGCAAGAGTTCCCTCCAGAGGCCAGAGCAGGACTTAGGCCTTAAGTCCTGGGATCCTGGCCTGGCAGCTCACCCCCATAGCCTCTCTGTTGTGCTCAGACCTCATCTGGCTCCTCTGCCCCAGGAAGGGCAAGACCCTTTGGGGAGGAGGCAGCCTGCCCAGCCTTACCTGCCACTTGGTGGTTTCTTGGGGCAAGTCACTGGGTCTATTGGGCCTCCCTGTAACTCACCCAACCCTTGGGTTGCTGGGACTCTGGGGGTGGCTGGGACCTGGGACAGCAGCCAGGGACGTTGGTTCCTTCTCCAAGGAGCCCAGCTTGCAGGGAGTGGTCTGCCTCGCTATGGCTGCATCCAGCTGTGGGGCACACTGACACCCAGAGCTGGAAACCTGGTGGGGGGGGTCGTGGCCCCAAAGGAGCTTCAGGCTGTGGGGTCCATGGCTGGCCTTGCACCTGGAGTGAGAGCCAGCTGCAAAGCGCTCAGCTCAGCGCCCACCTGCAGGAGGGAGTGACAGGACCTCAGCCTCTGGGCCTTTCCTAGGAAGCCGTGGCTCTTTAAGGGCCTGGAGGCCCAGGACACACAGGGTTCAGGAGCTGGGAGCTAGCAGGGCTATTCCTCGGCTGGGCCGGCCTCCCAGCTGGCCCTGGTCCCAACTGGACTGTCCTGGGGTGAGCCTGGCCCTCTGCTGTGCACCAGCGGTGAGGTGTGGAGGGTCTGCAGGACAGTGGTATCCCAAGGGGAGTCTGGTGCTGCTCAGACAGGACCACAGGGAGTCTCCGTGGCCCCGAGGAGCACTGTAACCCATTTCAAATGAGGGCCCGAAACCTTTGCCAGGCTGCACAGATGGTCAGTGGCTGAGGTTCCTGCTCAAGTCATTCTGGCCTAGAGCCCAGCCCTGGTCTTAGCCCTGACCTGCGTCCTCACAACCAATCATCAGTAGTGTTTGCCCTTAAATGCCTACTTTTAAAAAATATATTTTTTTGTTGATTTCAAAGAGGAAGAGAAATAGAACCATCAATGATGAGAATCATTGATTGGCTGCCTCTTGCACACCCTCTACTGGGGATTGAGCCCACAACCTGACCATGAACCCAGGACCCTTCAGTCCACAGGCTGATGCATTGAGCCAAACCAGCTAAGCCTCTAAATGTCTACTTTTAATGACTCTGCAGCCTGCCCACCTGGCCCTCCAGGCAGCCTCTTCTAGAGAAAGGTGCTCACCACAAAGTCCTCCCCCCAGGAAGGATAGAGGGCCCAGTTAGGGGGTTAGTGGGCCTGAAATCACCCCCCCAACACACACACACAAACACAGCCCCAAGTGAGCCCCAGGTGGGCAGCAGAGGCCTGCCTACCACTCACGTTCACGCCCCACCCTCCACCCCACCCTCCAGACAATGAGTTTCCAGGTGACAGGCCTGGGCCTGGACAAGATGAAGCTGGACAGTCCCCAGTCCTTCCTGGACCAGGAGGAGGTGGAGGAAGCGGAGGACCAGCAGCTGCTGGAGCCAGAGGCTTGGAGGACCTACACAGCACGCCGCAATGCGCTGCGGGAGTTCCTGACCTGCGACCTCAGCCCCCACCTGCTGAAGCGTCACCACGCTCGCATGGAGCTGCTGAGGAAGTGCTCCTACCACATCGAGATCCTCCCCAAGCACCTGGCCCTGGGCGACCAGAACCCACTGGTGCTGCCCAGCACCATGTTCCAGCTCATCGACCCCTGGAAGTTCCAGCGCATGAAGAAGGTGGGCACTGCGCAGACCAAGATCCAGCTCCTGCTGCTTGGAGACCTGCTGGAGCAGCTGGACCACGGCCGTGCCCAGCTGGACGCCCTGCTCGAGTCGCCTGACCCTCGGCCCTTCCTGGCGGGCTGGGCACTCGTGGAACAGCGGCTGGCAGACCTGTCGGCCGTCATGGACAATTTTCTGGCCATGATGGTGCCAGGGCGTCTGCATATCAAGCACCGCCTGGTGTCTGATGTTGGCGCCACCAAGATCCCGCACATCCGGCTCATGCTCAGCACCAAGATGCCCGTCATGTTCGACCGCAAGGAGTCGGTGGCCCACCAGGACTGGGTCACCCTGCGCTGGTTTGTCACCATCCAGCCAGCGGTGCCAGAACAGTTCGAACTGCGCTTCAAGCTGCTGGACCCACGGACACAGCAGGAGTACCTGCAGCGTGGCATCATCCCTGTGGCCGCCTGCACCTTCGACGTCCACAACCTGCTGCCCAACCGTGTCTACAAGTTCACCGTCAAGAGGGCAGAGAGCTACACGCTGGTCTACGAGCCCTGGCGGGACAGCCTCACACTGCAGACCAGGCCGGGGCCCCCCGAAGGGCCCCCGCCCCGTCGGCTGGGCAAGCTGGGCCGCCCGACCGCAGCTTCCGAGAGATGATTTTCTAATATTTATCCACTAATAAAGGAGTATAAACACACACACACAATTAAGAAGCAAACCTACTTACGTCCTGAGAGCAGCGGCAGCCACCGGGGTATTTTTCCTGACTTGGCCCCGCGCTCCCACGAGCCCAAGGTCCCGCAGCTCCTGCTCCCTTTTCGGGTGGGGGGGGGGGCGCAGGGCCCCAGGCTGGACCTTCCAGGACAGCTGGCCCCAGAGCAAGAAGCATCAGCCCTGGCACCTGGATGCTACCTCCAGCATGACAGCCTCAGGGGCTCGGCCACACCAGCCCCAGCCCAGACCCCTCCCCGTCACAATAAGCAGCCACGTGACCTCAGCACAGGCCTGGCCACCTTCCTCCCTCCTTGGCCAGGCTCCCCAGGGGACAGTCCCCCAGGTCCTGCCCAGACCCCACAGGGGCAATCATGGCCCATCACTTCACCCCAGCTTTATCAGGATCACAGTGCCTGAGGCCAAAAGGACATTTTATTTTTAAAATGACAATAAAAGACTTATCTTTCCCCCAAATGAAGCTGAAGTTCATCGGCACCCCATCCTGAAGTGGGTGAGGGTCCCAGGAAAGGGCACCTGGCAGAGGGCATCCCCAACACACAGGCCAACATAAGTGCTCTTGGGAGGTGGCACTCCCTCCAGCCCGCTGCCCTTCTCCACCAACTCCTGCTGTCCGGCCCCCTGTGGTGAGCGCCCCTCGAAGTTGCCTTGATAGTCTGCCCTTGCCCTGCAATGTGGTCCTGTGACCCCAGGCGCCCAGCAGTGCCCTTCCCATGCGCATGCTCACTCTGACAAAGGCAATGTGGACGTCAGTGCCCACCTGCTCCTGCGGCTTGTCCCCAGGCCGTGGCTGAGGAGGATAGTCAGCACAGGTAACCACGTGGTCACTAGAGAATCGTGTGGTCAGGGATGATGGGAAACAGCCCCTCTCCCACTGACCAAGGAGTGGTTGGGAGAAGGGGGTCCCGCATGGACAGGGTGCTCTTAGGCAGGTGGGGATTTAACCTGGGGTTCCTCTCCCAGGCCTGTCCCACTGTGTACCCCGAGCTCTGGCCTCGGTGCTATGGGGCGCGCGCTCCTGCATGTCCTGCAGGGGCCCAAGGGCCCAGGCCTCATCCTCCTCAGAAATGGGGGACCAGGGGTGAGAGCAGGCCAGGGACAGGGGTTGGGGTTGTGCTGAGTCATACCAGTCCAACAGAGGGCCTGGCTGGAGCGGGCTTCTCCAAGGGAGGTGCATAGGGCACGCCAGCTCATTCTGTCTCCTGCTGGAGGCTTGGCTTGTGCCCTCACCCAGAAAGGCAGCTGCCCAGAGGCCACAGGTCCCACTCTGTCAGCAGCTCTGCTGCACCTACCAAGTACAGCCCTTGAGGCCAGGACACTGGTCTGTGCCCGACCCGCCTCCAGACTCACCTCTGCCCTGTAGCAGTCTCCCCCTCCCCGGCCCAGCCCCCTGATTCCTACAGCACACTTGGGGTTTCAACGCCTCTTCCTCAGGGAAGCCCTCCATGACTCCAGGTGGGTGAGGTCTTAACTCTGCCTCACACACCTATTCATTCCTCCTGAAGCGTTTTCACAAGATACTGTCCAGTTTCTCACTGCTTACAGCTGCATGGAGTAGGCCTCTTCCAGGCAGGGCCCATGGACTCACTTTAGGCCTCACTGTGAACACAAAGGCCTGCATGTCTCAGTCTCTGACTCCTGACCTATCCACTGCCCCTGCTACAACGCAGAGGCCAGGGCCCAGCCACCCCTTCCTCTTCGGGGTGGGGGTGGGCAGCACCGGGGAATGAGTAGCCCAGGTCAGTCCCCAGGGGCCATGAAGCACCCACGGTCCTGGATGGCGCAAGGCCCGCCGGCAGCCTTGGGGACTTTGGACTTAGACTGTGGGGCCTAAGATCAGCGTCCAGAAGGCGGGCACACCTGCAACACCTGAACACAGCACACGGCCGTGGCCTCGCCCTCCCGGCTTCAGCTTCCTCAATGCTGGCAGAGGACCCTCAGCCGTGGCATCCTCGGTGCGCAGCAGAGACAGCCCCTCCCTGTGCCCCCCAACCAACACCTGCCACAACGGTGTGACAGCTTCGCAGCCCCTTTGCAACCTAAGTAAGAGGAAGGGCTATCCTCTGTGCCCCAGACAGGCCTCACAACACCCAGGGGTGAGAAAGCAGAGCAGCCTTTATAACAAAGTTAATATGCAATCATATAATAGTCCAAGAAAAGGTACAAAATTGGAATGTAGAGATCTGATTGGTAGAAAACTTCAGGACACAGACCCCTCCCCGTGGTCCTGCAGCAAGGCCACGGGGATGCCCTCCCCCCGCACAGCACAGGACGCTTTGCAGCCCCGGCCGGCCCGGCCCGTGGGGAGTGGGGAACATCGCACGGGGACCCAGGTCAGAGCTGCCTCAGGGCAGGCTCGGTAGGGGGCCAGAGGCTTCCGCAGAAGGCAGGACACAATGCCTCCTGCCACAGCAGGCGGGCAAGCGGAGTGGGGGGTGGTAGCATCCAGGGGGCCACCATGGCAGCCCCACCCACAGCCCTTGGGAGGTCAAGGTGAGGTGGCCTCAGGGGTGAGGGCTGTGGGTGCAGAGAAAGGCCCTAGCTTTCAGGGACACCCCTCTGCCCTGAGTCTGAGTTTATTTAAAAATGGAAAATAAAGCTGAGCTCCATGGCCAGCGCCAGTGTGGCTGGGATGGCATCCAAAGACGAAAGAGTGGGATTTCCTTCTGGACCTCAAACCTTCCCAGTGGCCCCCCCCCCCCCCCCCCAGACATTGCTGGTCACCACAGTGGCAGCAAATGCAGGTCAACCGGGAGGAGGAGTGCTGGCCTCTTTCCTCTCAAGTCCGTTCTCCCGCTGGGGACAAAGCAAGACTCCGGAAGGTGCTAATGTGCACACCACGGCAGGCCTCCGAAACCTCGCCCAGCCAGGGGCGTGGGCGCCAGGCCGAGCCAGTGATGACTGCTGAAGAAGGCACGTGGGATCCCGCAGGGGAGGGCTCGGCCTTGTCCTGGCCATCCTGGCAGCTCAAGGGCAGTGGATGGCTGAGGCGGGCCCTTCAGACCAGCATGGCTGGCCTCCTCCGGACCCGCACTTGGCCAGCGGGCACCAGGCTGCGCTGGGCCTCACAGAAGTCCAGGAGTCTGCGCCACAGAGGGCAGCATCGAAGCAGGAGGTGGTCTCCTGCAAAAGGAAGGAGTCAGCGCTGGCCCCACCCCGACGGCAGCCATGCCAGCCACCCCAGCCTCGCACCAGCTCTTACCGACGAGGCAGAGCCCCTCCTGGGCCCGGGTGATGGCCACATTCACTTGGTTGGGGTCCACAACGAAGCCCAGGAACCTCTTCAGCCAGCTCTTAGTTGGCCGTTGGTCCAAGTCGCTCTCCGGGCAGGAACGGACGGTGCTCACCAGCACATAGCGCCACTCACTCCCTGGGGACCAGGGGCACAGTGAGGCCCACCTTCCTGACCCGGAAGCCCAGGTGCCCTGCCCAGGGCCGGCCTCCAGCCTCACCCTGGCTCTTGGTGATGGAGCACACTGCCACTCCGGTGACACCCTGCCGCACAAGGCTCTTGCTGATCTCTGCGGCCTGCGCGTTGTAGGGAGTGAGGATGGCAATGTCCTTGGGGTCCACTGTCCTGTCCAGGGTCAGCTGTTTGGCGATGCGAACCTGAAGGACCGAGGGGGTGCTAGTGGAACAGGCCCTGGTGCCTGCCCCGGGGCACCCGGGCCTCACTTGTTTCCTCAGCTCCTCGCCTCCTCCTCCTCCAGGAAGCCCTCCTGACTGAGGGGCACCACCTGACACTCACCACCTCCGCCACCTCCTCCAGGTTTGCCTTGGAGTTCTCGTTCCCTTCATCTGTGGACACCAGCAGGCTCTGCTCGTGGCCCTGCACGTGGCCAAAGATGACAGGGCAACTCTCCTTGTCAGCATGGCCCAGGACGCTGGGCAGCCGCCGCAAACCCGGCCAGGTCTTCAGCTTCTTCTGGTAGAACTCCATGGAAGGGAAGCTGCAGATGCCCTCATGCTGCCAGAAGAACATGAGCAGGGACTGGCTGCCACCTGTACTCCCTGGGTCCCTGGAGAAGGCGGGTGAGTGCAGGGGGTGGGGGATGGGAGGCGCAGGCGCGGGCGGCTCACCATGCGGTACTGCGTGTCCAGCATGTAGGCATCCCTGTGGTACCTCTCGAAGAGGGACCGATCCAGCCCCAGGCTTTGTAGCTGCTCATTCTTGACCACAGGCCGCAGCTGCTTATGGTCCCCAAGAAGCACCACCTGGAAGACAGGTGTGGCTCTGACCCCAGACCCAGAGGCACCCCGCATGTCCGATGCTGCCCTACCTCGACCTGCCCTCCATGCGATCCCTGCATCTGAGGTGTGGGGCCCCCGGCAATGCCTGTCTGGCATCACCACCTGCCTCACCTTCTCAATATGGGAGAAGTTCACCAGGGGGATGAGGGTCTCGGGCTCCGTGGCCATGCCTGCCTCATCGACCAAGACCTGCCGGACATCCAGGTTCTTGAGGCTGGACGAGGCCGCACACGAGCACGTGCAGAGGATGACACGGTGGCGGTCCAGCTCGAACTTCCTCGCCCTCCCCAGGACCTTCTTATACCTGCGCAGGGATGCCGTCCGTCACCCAGGGACCCTCCCACAAGGAGGACGCTCCACCGTTCGTTCTGCTGCTTACCTGATGAGGTCCTCCTCGGGCAACACCTCCCCTCTCTGCAGCCGGGTGTCAAAAGCCTTGATGGAGGGCGCGAAGGGGTTGGAAGACTGCCGGATCCGGTGGTGCAGTGTGATGGTCCTGGTGGGGGAACCCCCGTGAAGCCCACAGCCCAAGGCAGGGCCATCAGACAGCTTAGGCCCCTCCCCTCCACCCAGAGACAGACAGAGACACACAGATAGAGAGACACTGAGAGGCGGCACCTGAGGCTCTGGTTGGGCCGCCCCTCCCGAGGGGTCTTCCTGAGCGGGCCCCTGCTGCTCACGCCCGGCACCGGGAACTCAGTGGCCTCGGCTTGCTCGCTGTACACACGGAGAGGCTTCAGCTCCGCCCTTCTGCTCAGGAGCATTCCTGGGGGCAGCCTGGGCGTGAGCGACCGTCCCCTGGGCCCGGCGCCCCCAGCACAGCCCCCACGGCTGACCCAGTGCACCTGCCACAACGTCCACCGACTTGTTGGAGGGGCCACAGTACAAGATGCAGGGGCGCCCCAGCTGCTTCTCCGGGCAGGAAAGGCCGCAGGCCGGCACTCGCTCCTCATTTAACTTGTAAAACCAGAACACGATGTGGAAGCCCACCACCGTCTTCCCTGTGCCTGTGGGCAGAGAGCAGGTGAGCCAGGCCGCCCCCGGCCTGCCCAGGCACCTCGGCCCCAGTGCGGGCCCCACCTGGTGGGCCCTGAATGACGGTGAATTGCTTCTTCAGGGCCTCTCTGATGGCCCCATTCTGGCTGGGGTTCAGCTTGTGGCGGCCTCCAGGGATGTCCAAGGTCTGTCGCTCCAAAAGCCTGTTGGGGATCCCTGAGGAAGGAGCCAGGCACCCTGAGCTCTGGTGCAGGGCGGCCGGGGCAGGAAGGCTGGAGGGCCCCCCACTTACCTCTACGAAGGGGCTGCTGGCCAGGATGGTGTCGGGGAGAGGGCCGGGGAAGGTGGGGGGCCAGGGGTATGGGGTGGCCCAGGGCGATGTTGACGACCAGCTGGGACGCGCCCTTCAGCCCGCGCACAGCTTCTTCCTTGCGGCTGGGACGTGTGGGGGGGAGACGGACGCTGGAACTTCAACTGGACTCTCCTGGGGAGGGACCGCTGCCCCGTAGGCCACCCCTCCCTCCCCGCCACCGGCCTCTTCCTGGCCTCTGGCCCTGGGGAAGCCACTCACAGGTCAGGTAGCTGCTTAGGTAGCACCTCGATGGTGAACGGGGCGCCAGGCCGCAGCACCTCTTCTGGAACCTTCTCCATGGCCATGTGGTGGACGAAGAAGCGCACCTGCTTGTCAGCCTCTTGCCTGTCGGCACGGCCCTCTGGATGTGGGTCCCAGTCCTCCGTCAGCCCGTGGGCCACCCAGGTATAGGTGTCCGGGTCGATGCTCAGGGCGGGGCCCAGGCTGCTGGGCCCGGGGGGCGGCTGGCCAGCGCTGGCTTCAGGGTCCGGCATCCTGGCATCGGGCCCGGCCCTCAGCCCCTCGAGCCGGATGCAGAGGTAGCAGTGGCCAAAGCTGATGTCGATGCTGTGTTCCCGGAGGAAGGCGGCCTCTAGGCGGAAGCTGCCCTGGAGCTGGCCCTGCGCCGTCCGCTCCGCGTCCCAGGCGACGTGCACCTGCTGCAGCGTGATGGCGTCGCTCTCGGCCACGGCGCTGGTGGCCGACTCCAGGGAGCAGAAGGGCTCCCACACGAGGCAGTAGTCCTCCACGCTGCGGCAGCGGTCCCTCCCGGCCTGCGGCGCGCGGCCCGAGAAGCAGTCGCCCGGGCGCTCCACGTGCTCCAGGCACAGGCTGAGGCCCGGGGCCACCAGCCACAGCTGCAGGGCTGGCGCCAGAATCCCCCGGTGCAGCGTGGCGCTGAGCTGCACCGTCAGCGTGTCCCCGCTGACCAGCTCCCGGGCCACCTCCACAAAGTGGCCACAGCGGCTGCGTGACACCTGCCCCAGCTTCCGCTGCGGCGGCTTGTCACTGCCCTGCTCCCGCACACGGGCAGCCACCTCCGGCCACCGCTGCTCCTCCACCAGCTCCAGCAGCTGCTGCCACAGGGCGGTGTCTATGGGCCAGGCGTGCAGGTCCAGTAGGGCGCCTGGCAGCGGGGGACATGGCCCATTCGCCAGCACCGAGTAGACACGGCGTCGCCATTCAAGCCGCAGGCCCAGCTGGCTCGCCAGGTGGTGCGGGTGCTTCGCCAGCTGCAGGAAACGGTAGTAAACAGGGCAGGGGTCAGGCAGGGTCTCCCGGTTGACTGGGAAGAGCAGCTTGAAGCAGCGGGCACCCAATTCCACATCCACCACGAAGCCCTGCTTCTGGCGCGGCTGGGCCTTGAGCCGCGTGGCCAGGTGCAAGCTGCAGGCCCGGCGCTGGTAGCTCTGGGCACGTGCGTGCTGGCGGCTGAAGTCTTGGCAGAGCCCGTTGATGTCTCTGGCAGAGTAGGCAGAGCCCCCCTGGCCCAGTGCCAGCAGAATCTGCCGCTGCAGCACCACATCCAGGTACCTGCGGATGGGTGAGGTGGCCCAGGTGTACCAGTCCACCTGCAGCGAGTAGTGACTGGCCGGTTCCCGCTCACCCTGGCTGGAGCGGCCGAAGACAGAGCGGCCCAGGGCCTTGCGGAAGTCCAGGCCCGCAGCGGCCAGCGAGGGGTGCATGTCGTCCGTGGTGATGAGGTCGGCCAGCAGGTCGAAGTCCCCGGCGCGGGCGGCAAGCTGCATGCGCCTCCAGAGGGAAGCCAGCAGGTGGAGCTGCCTGGGGGGGGTGCCGCGCCCCAGCAGGTGGTGTCTCAAGTGAAGCGACAATGGCACCAGCTCTCCGTGCTTCTTGTTCACCGCTTCGAGCTGGTGGCCGCTGGGCGCGGGCTGCCATCGCAGGGGTGTGGTCGTGCGGGTGCGCTCACTGCCCACCAGGAACTCGGCCGCCAGGCTGTTGAACTGGATCATGTACTCTTTGACCATGGCGTGGGCCGCACGGAAGCCCAGCGCGCTGTCCTCATCCGGCTGCTCGTAGTGCCAGGCCCCCTGCAGACGGCGTCGGCGCAGCACCCGGGCGAAGTGGCACGCGGCCAGGATGCAGGCATCCACGGAGTCCAGGCGGGCGGGCAGCTCCAGGGCGGCCCCCAGCTGCCCCCTGATCACCTGCTCAGCCTCCTCGTAGGAGAGCTGGCGGTCGGAGCGGATCACAGAGGGTGCGAAGCGCAGGCTCTTCAGCTGGTCGCTGCCCTTCTCGAAGGTGAGGAAGAGTGAGACGGCAAAGCGGTCCTTGCCGGGGAGGAGGCTGAGCACGTCCTGGCAGAGGCCAGCAGGCAGCATGGGCGTTGGCTCCCGGTTGGGGGCATAGAATGCGGTGCCCCGTCTTCGGGCCTCCACGTCCAGCACCCCGTCCCTGGGCATGAAGCTGGCCACGTCGGCGATGTGCACAGCCACTTCATACCTGGGGCCCAAGTCCCGCACACTGAGGGCGTCGTCCAGGCTGCGAGCACCCTGGGGGTCCACGGTGAAGGTCAGGAAGCTGCGGCAGTCGTCCCGGCAACCTGGTGCCCGGCCGAGCTCTGCGAAGTATTTCTGCAGCACCTTGGAGACCACGGCTGGGTCTGGTGCGGGTTCCCTGAGGCCGTACTCCAAGTCCAGAATTCGGAGGCCCTGTTCCCAGGTGGTGACCTCGGGCAGCACCTCCAGCACTATGCCCAGTGGGTAGTAGAAGCGCTCCCGCCAGACCACAATGCGCACCCAGAAGAGCCGGTGGCGCCTGGCCTGGGCCGTGAGCCGTTCGTACCCCACCCTCTGCACATGGCCCTGCAGGAAGCGGTGGACAGGCACCTGCAGTGGGTCCTTCAGGTCGGCCACAAAGATCTTGGTCACGGAGCCATCGATGGGGGTCATGATGCGCGGGTCCCACTCATCCATGCGGCACACGAACACCAGATCACTGCGCCGCCTCTTCAGCACGCCCAGCACGCGGCCCTGTGGCCGCCCCGACAGGCCCCTTTCGCCGCCGAGGACCTTGACCAGCACCTCGTCCCCGCTGAAGGCCATCCCGCAGTGCAAGCGGCCCCTGAGCTGGATGGGGCCGGGCCCCGTGTCATCCAGCGGCACTGCTGTCGCCCGCTCGAAGGTCTCCTGCACGAAGGCACATCTGTGGTGCAGCCGGGGCTCCGAGCGCAGCAGCTGCCGCAGCGCGTCGGGCGGCAGGTTCACGTACTGCCGGGCCTGCCGCGGGGACGCGGGCCTGGCCACGGTGTCCAGCAGCCCGTCCTCCCGCACGGTCACCGTCACGTTCCGGCTCTCGTCCAGCAGCTCCTGCAGGATGGAGTCGTCGGCGCCGAGCTCCCCGTCGGAGGGCCAGAAGTCGGACTCGGCGTCCTCGGCGTCCTCGGCGTCCTCCGGCTCTGTGGCCGCGGGCCCTGCCACCACGTCGGCCGGGTTCCCCGGTGGCACTCCATCCCCACCTGCTGGGCACCCCTTGGATGCAGACCCTGAAGCTGTGTCTCCAGCCTCTGTGTTCTTTGTGGCCATGTCCCCAGCTACTGAGGTGCTGGCCAGGGATCCACCCTCCTCAGCCTCCGCCACAGCCGCACGCTCTGTGGCCGGGGCCCCCGCTGCCCCCTCCACTGGGACCGTGTCCCCAGCCACCGCTGCCACAGACCCCTCTGCCGGCGGGGCTGCTGGCTGCTGGCATCGGGCCCAGCGCTGCCTCTGGACAACGGCCTGCTCGATGTGCTCCAGCGATAAGCCCTCGGGGTAGACGCTGCGATGCTCCACACACTGGCGGATGAAGCTCTTCCAGAGCTTGCTGCAGGCCCCGAAGGAGCAGAGGGCCACAGCATCCCCCACCGCCACCACCTGGGACTGGGCACGGGTCATGATGGTGTTGAGCACTCGGGCGTCCGTGAAGAACTCCAGGGCAGGCGCGCCCGGGCTCTGCAGGCTCTGGCGGTTGTGGACTGTGCTCAGCACCACCATCCGGAACTCCCGGCCTGTGGGAGGGGCACGGTCAGGCCGGGCTCGGGGAGCAGCCCCGCCTCGGCCCACCGCCCTTACCCCTGACCACCCACCTGGCAGGATCTCAAAGCTGCCCACAGACACCTGGCCCAGGTCCCTCCGCCTCAGCTCCTGCCTCAGCACACTCACCTGGAGACACACGACCACATCAGCAGACCCAGAGGAGCGCAAGGAGGGCCCCCCACAGCCATGCCCAGCACCTGGTGCCAAGCACGGGAGGATGATTCCTCAGCCCCTCTACAGAGGGGAAACTGAGGCTATGAAGACCACAAGGGGAGGCCACGTCCTGTGGGCAGTGAGTGGAGCTACCCACGATGGGGCTTACCTGGGCGCCGTGGGACACAACACAGATGTGCCTCTGCTCGCGGCGGCCCCAGCAGTGGGGCCAGGCACTGTAGAACGCCTGCACCTGCTCAGCAACCTGGAGGACCTCGGCGGTGTTGAGCCAGGATGTCAGGGACAGGTCACGCTCGGGGTTGCCCGCCACGTGGCAGAACATGAGCGGGTAGTGCCGGGGATGGCGAGGGACCTTGCCACGGGCGTGGATGGGCGTGCCCTTGGCCACGTAGAAGTGTCGTGAGATGAAGGCGATGATGGCCTCCGTGGAACGGTAGTTCTCATGGAAGATGATGCGGCTGCGCTGGGCCACCTCGTGTGTCTGCTGCTGGTAGAGCTGAAACAGGCGGTACAGCAGCGTGTGGCCGGCCGCCTGTGCCCTGGCCACACTGAAGAGCCGGGGTGTGACCTGCATGTGGTCCCCGGCCAGCACCACGCGGGTGCCTGGCAGGGCATAGCGCAGTGGGGTGAGCGCCTCGCACTCCAGCATCTGGGCGGCCTCGTCGATGAGGATGTGCGAGAAGAAGCCAGCGGGCACTCTGAGCTCGCGGGCCTGCGAGGTGGTGGCCACCACGATGCGGTGCTGCTCCAGCTCGGCGCGCGAGGGCGGGCGGAAGGCCCGGCGGTCCTCCGTCAGGCAGCAGTACTGCAGCGTGGCCGCGTCCGTCTGGCTCGGCGGGCGGTCCGTGTACATCACCCGCAGTGGTGTGGCCTCGGGGTGGCCGCTACTCACGTAGCTGTGGAAATGCTCCTGGATGTAGATGTCGGCCGCGCTGAGGGGGAGAAGGGCACAGGGGCCTCAACAGCTGTCTGCTAAAGCGCCTGCCGTGCGCCTGGCCCTGCAGGAGGCCAGGGGTTCGCGTGAGGCAGACTGGCCTGTGGCCTGCCTGACGGAGCTTACATCTGCATTTCACTTAAAAGAGACAGTGGAACCTTGCCCCAAAGTGCTGGTGGGCCCTGCCTCGTCCTACCCACACCCCGGCCTCTCCCTCCTCCCCACCTCGCATCCAGAGCCTCTGCAGAGGCACCCACAGCCCCACACCCAGATAGCAGATCCCAACCCCCAGGGCACTGGGACTGTGCCTAAAGCATAGACACCACCTGTCCCTTTCAGCCCGGACTTACTGTCTATGAGGGAGAATCCCAAAGATCGATCAAAGCGACTGGGACTCGCCCCATGGGTGCACTGGGCAGCCCAGTCCAGGCTCCATTCCGCCAATGCCCAGACTGCCCGGGCACATCTGTTCTAGCCTCTCAGGCCTCCGATGAACCTGAGAACCAGCCAGAGCCCTACGCCCAGGGTCCCCCTTTTTCTCTCGGGGGTCACACCACTCAGCAGTACTCACCCAGCTCAGGCAGCAGGGGGCAGACAGCGGCTCTGGGCTCACCTGTTGGTGTGTGTGCAGATGAGCACCTTGGTGTGGGGCTGTCGGATGACCTCCAGGGAGGCCATGGCCAGCGTGTAGGTCTTGCCTGTGCCAAAAGGGCCGTAGATAAGCAGCGGGGCCACGGGCCGCGTGCCCCCAGGGCTGCTGCTTGCGATGAACTCCACCGCCAACTTCTGTTTGTGGTTGCCGTGCAATGCAGGTGGGCTGGGACGCAGGTGGGGCAGGGCGCAGGCCGGCAGGTAGGGGACCACCAGGCGCTCCTCAGGCAGTGCGTCCACTGCCTCATGCCAGAGGCGGAAGGTCAGCAGGTCAACCTGGAACTGCACCTCCAGCAGGGGGCTGGCCTCAGGCTGCAGGCCCAGGGCCGCACAGCAGTGGGCGGGGAGCAGCAGCCACCGCGCCTGCTCCAAGCTGGCCCGGGTCTCCAGCCGCACCTCGAACACTGTGTGATCAGGTGAGGGCACAGGGGCCACGAGCGCCGTGCTGACCGCCCGGCCCAGCAGAAAGCCCTGGTCTGTGTCTGGTGTCAGGGAGGAGGGGATGGGGACCTCAGCATAGAGAGCTCCCGGTGGCGGGAAGAGCATGCCCAGGGCTGGCGTCTGCAGTGAGGTTTTCAGGAACACGGGGCCCCGGAGGTTCAGCCTAGTGGGGAGGGTGTGAGTCAGCTGATCAAGGCCACCTCTTTGCAGCCAGCATCCCCGCACCCGTCCACACACGTTGCCCCACATACTTGGCCACGAGCTGCTGCTGCGTAGCCTCCTCCTCGTAGAGGAACTGGTGCATCCTCTGCCGGTAGTTGGCACAGGACAGGGGGCCCAGGGCCGGGCCACCGCGGCGGAACTCCAGGGCCAGTGCCGGCACCTTGTACTTGGCTATCAGGGCTGCCTGCTCTGCTGTGCGCTCCACACCAGGGATCACGTGGCGGTTGCCAGTGTGCCAGCGCTCCAGCTCCTCATGGTGGCTGGGTGCTAGTGTCCCCCCTGGGCGGTGCTGCTGACCCAGCTGCAACTCCAGCCGCTGCAGCAGGGCCGGCCTGCGGCCAAAGTCGAAGACCACCCACTGCTCGAAGGTGCCAAAGGAGGTGCTCTGCACGCACACGGCCACGCGGAACTCGGCTGGGCGGTCGGGCACCCGGAAGCGCTCCCCCTGCGCGTACACCCGGCCCAGCGGGAGGCCAGGGGCCACCAGCGAGAAGTCTGCTCCCGGCTCCTGCTTGAGCAGGGCCACGTGTTGCAAGGGCTCCTGGGAAGAAAATGGATGAGCTGGCTCGAGAGTCCCTCCCACCTGCCAAGGCCCAGGCTAACACAGACCCCTCCCAGCGCTGCGCTTCCTGCTGTGACCGCAGCAGGTGCTCAGCCTCCCTGAACCGCAGTGTCTCCCGCACTGCAGGTCACAGAACCTGCCCAGGACGCCCCGTGCACACAGAGACAGGGAAGGCAGCCCGGCATGCGCAGTCACGGTGGTAACCGGCCCAGCCCCTTGCTCTCTGCCAGACACTCCACAAAATAACCCCACGACCCCGGCGTAGAGACCCGTCACACACACACGGGGGACCAGCCGACGCAGGGCTATGCGGATCCCTCACCTCAGAGTGGACAACGAACGTCCAGCTGTGCTGAATTTTCCTCTCCTGGGCCTGATGCACCAGGGGCTGGTGGCAGGTGACGGTCACACCATTGACAGTCTCAGCCAACTGCACAGGGAAGCCAGGCTATCAGCAGGGTGGCCCTGGCCCTGCCCACCCTGGCCCACTCACGAGGCCCCACTCACCACCAGGACCTCCCTGCTGCTGCGCTGGTACTCGGCCAGCAGCCGCTCTCGGTAGGACACCAGCCCCTCCTGCCAGGCCGCCTGCTCCCGCAGCTCTGCCGCCTGCACCCGCCGCTCCCACTCCTGCAGCTCCTGCTCTGAATGTGCCTTGGTGCAGATGTCCCCATATTCACAGAGGTCGGGCCTGGGGGGAGGTCAGCAGGCCGCTGGGGTGAGACCCCTCAGCCTAAAAGAGGCCTGTGTGGGGGAGCAGGAGTAGATTCCAGGCTGGGGTGGGGCGGGGGCAGGACCTCCGCCAACCTGTCCACTACTGTGCCCGCACGACAAGGCCAGCAGAAGCCACCTCCACGGACCTCCCTTGCCCACCCGAGGTGGACGAAGTGCCAACCAGTCACACCGAGGGCACAAGGAGCGCCTGGTTCTGGCTGAAGGTGGGTCATCCCCTTCCCCAAGCCCACACACAGGCCCTACCTGGGGCAGAGCTCAAAGGTGGAGAGCCCGGTGGGCGGGCTCCGGTACTCCCAGGCCACGGCCTGGCCCTGGGCCACCATCTGCGCATGCTCCTGGGATGAGCAGTGGTTCTCAAAGGCCTCCTGGGAGCGGCAGGTGACCAGGCAGGCGTGGCAGTACAGCTGGAGTGCAGGAGGCGGGTGGGGGGGCGCTGTGTGTCCATCCCCCCTGGGGGCAGGGAGTGTGAGCAGGTCCATCCGCTGGAGCCCACCCAGCTGCTCAGCCTCCCACACGGCCATCTCCACCGCGCTGTGGGCGTACTGGCAGCGGGACGCCCCGTGCCGGCACGGCCGTCCACGCCCCACGTACATGCAGTAGGCCAGCGGCTGGCGGTACTGGGGCTGTGGCCGCACCTCCACCACCTGCTGCTTGCGGCCCTCAGAGCTCATGTGGGTCAGGAGCGAGGGACAGGTTCCGTGCCTGGGGCAGCGCCCCTGGGCGTCCACGGGGCTGAGGTGTGGCGGGCAGTGCCGGAAGCAGTGGCAGCAAAGCAGCTGGAAGTGGCCGCCAAACTCCTCTCGGATGGCGTCAGCGGGGCCGCGCAGCTCGCCCTGGGCACCGCCACCCTTCACTGCTTCCTTCAACCATAGCCGGTGGACATTGTGCTCGCGCTCAAAGGTCCAGACCAGCGCCTCCTCGGGGCTCCGGGCAAAGGTGCACTGGTTTCGGTGGCGCCGGCAGCCCAGCCCAGGGCTGTAGTAGCGGCAGACCTCGTAGCGGGCGGGCCGCGGGAAGCTGGGCCGGCGGTCCACCTTGCGCCACACCCGGCTCTTGGCAGCTCGCTTGAAGCGGACCAGCAGGATCTCACGGGGGCAGCTGTGCTCCACCCGGCGCAGGAGGTAGGTGCTCTCATTGAGGCGCTGAGTGCAGCGGGAGCAGCCCAGACACAGGTCCACCTGAGCGCACAGCCTGGCCAGGGAGGGCTCCTTGGTAGCCGTGGGGCCGGTGGGCAACGGGCCAGACCTTGGGGACACCATCTCTAAAGCTGGCCTGGCCCTGTGGGTGACGTCCGAGGCTCAGGGCTCCACTGGTCCTCTAGGGCTATTCTCTCTCAAGAAGTGTGAGACGGGAGAAGCCAACAGGGAGGTCAGGGCTCAGACAACTGCCTCCCCTCAACCAGGTGCGAAGGAGGTGGAGCTGGAGAGTTCTGGGCAGGACAGGAGCAGAGGGTGGTTAGATCCAAGGAGGCTGGGCCCACTGACCTTGAACCAGCCCAGACCCACCCTCTGAAGGGTCTCTCGGCCCTGCTCAGGAGCCAATTGGCTGCATCTGGAGACAGTGCCCCACCCCAGGGCCTCTCAGCCCCCACCTCTCCCCTCCTGGCTTTGTACCCGCAGGCCCTGGTCTTCTGCCTGGTCTGAGGCCCACCACCCCTATTCTGTGAGGAACAGTGGCTCCTGGGGACAGTGTCCCCCACATGTGTCTGGAGGGGGACTGGCTTCCTCCCCTTGGGGCAGAGCCTTATGGGGCTGGGGTAAAGGGCTGCCCAGGCAGCACAGTGGGGACCAGCTCCAGAAGGACAAGGGGTTCCCCGGGTTCCCTGGGGTTCCCTGGGGGAGCCTAAATCAGAAAGGGGAACTGGCTTCCACCAACGCTGCCGGCTTCCCCTAGAGAGCACTTTCCAGGGTCACTCCGGGTGACACAGGGACGATCTCCAGGAGGAAGTGGGCAGAGGGCAGCCTGGGGTCAGTCCCCGCAGCAGGGCTGGGGGAGACCCCGACCTGGATGGATGCTCAGAAGCAGGGGCAGCGGCGCGGGTGAGGGCGAGCCCGAGGGTGGGAACCTGGGGTCCAGAGGTTCCCCGCCCCCCAGGCGCAGGGCGAGACGGCTGCGCTGCTGTGGGCAGGGGTCGCGGCTGAGCCCCCATCTCCACGGCTGCCTCGCGGTCCCCGGGCACCGGCCCCCGCCCATAGCACCGCCCCCGGGAGCCCCCATCTCAGGGACCCCCACGCGCTCTCAGGCAGCGGCCCGCGGCGCAGACCCGCATCCCGGCCCCGCACTCACCACCCTCGGGCCGCGCCCGCCGCCGCCGCCGCCGCCGCCGCCGCCGCCGCCGCCGCGGGATCACTTTCGATTCTGCCCCGGGTGACTCAAACCTCTGACGCCCGAGCGCGGAAATTACCTCACCGCCCGGCCCGCCCCCACCCCGCCCCGCGCGCCCCGCCCGCCCGCGGCGTCAGGATTCGAACCCTGGGCCGAAGGCTGCAGCGCCCCACCCCGCAGGCCAGCGCGGGCCAGAGGGGACGCCCAGCGGGCCGTCTGGGCTGGCCCGGCATCCCCGCGGGAGGGGCACGATGGGGGTGCGGCCCCACCTCTTTTAAAGGCACCGGTCAGTCTGGGTCCAAGGCGCCCTCCCTCCGGCCTGGGCAGGGTCCCAAGGGTCCTCCCCGGGAAGGCGGTGAGGCATCCAAGCCCTTAGCATACACCATCTGACGCAGGCAGGGCCTGGAGATGGAGGGCGCCCCAACCCACGCCATAGGAAGGGGAGCGCAGGTGCATTGGACTCCCCCCAACTTTTGGTGCAGGGCCCACCCTCACCCACTTGAGAAAACGGAGGAGACCTGGCAGCTGGATGTCCCCACCTTCACCTTCACCGAGGGGCGAGCGCCCCTGAGAGTCGCATCTCGCACAGCGCCCTGAGCGCTGCTCCCTGGCTCTCCTGGGTCGCACTGTGGGAGCAGCAGCACCAGGATGAGACTGTCCCCCTTCAGACAGCTCCACCCCAGCCCCGCTTACTGCAACCTCACGAGAGACCAAGCCTGAGCCACCAGCCAAGCCACTCCCAACTGTGAGATAATAAATGTTTATTATTGTTTTAAGCCACCAAGTTTTGAGGCGGTTTCTCACACAGCAATAGATCATTGCAACAACAAGACTGTCCCTCCGACAATGAAATGCCTCTGTGCTGACCCAAGGTCGGCATCCTATTGGGAAGGACAAAATGGAAGCTTCCAGTAAAGTCAGGAGCTGGGCTGGGCACACCATTCAGAGTCATGCCAGTGGCCTCTGGACACATCGTTTTAGAACAAAATAGAGGAAAACACTTTGTAAATACCAGCAGCAACAAAAGACCCAGGAATAAGCTCAACGAGAAATATGCAAGGAAGCAGAAATGTCCTGAGAGGCACAAGGGACACACGGGAAAACGGAGTGAAAGGCTAGTTCTTGGACAAGGAGACTTAATGTTACACAAAGATGGTGATTCTTCCTAAATAGAAATAGAAACAAAGACCCTAAAAGTGACTGTGAACCACAGAAGACCCCAAACAGCCAAAGCAATCATGAGCAAAAACAGAGCTGGAGGCTGCACACTGCCTGATTTCAAGCTGTGATACCGTCATCATGATGGAAACTACGCTGACGTAGAAACAGGCACGTAGGTCAGGGGGGCAGAAATGAGAGCCCAGAGATGAACTCATGCATATATGGTCAGCTAATTTTTGTTGTTGGTTAGAGAGAGTGGAAGAGAGAGAGAGAGAGAGAGAGAGAGAGAGAGAGAGAGAGAGAGAGGAACATCAATGTGAGACACATCAATTGTTTGCCTCCCACACACCCGGGGTCAGGGATCGAATCTACAGCCCAGGTATGTGCCCTTGACCTGGAATTGAACCCAAGACCTTTCAGTGCAACCACTGAGCAACACTGGCCAGGGTTTGTCAACTAATTTTTGATAAGGGTGGCGAGAACAGATGATGGGAAAAGGACAGTGTCTTCAATGAATTGTGGTGGGGAAACTGGATTCCACAAGCGAAAGACTGAAATGGGACCCCTGTCTGACACC
Source organism: Murina feae (assembly GCA_004026665.1). Classification (NCBI taxonomy): domain Eukaryota; kingdom Metazoa; phylum Chordata; class Mammalia; order Chiroptera; family Vespertilionidae; genus Murina; species Murina feae. The sequence goes on along the minus strand of PVJC01017438.1, from coordinate 10,327 downwards.
ACTCACAAAAACCTACTCAAAATGGACCAGCCTGGCCGCAAGGGCCCGTCCCGGAGCACTCCTAGAAGAAAGCAGGGCAAAAGGCCCTTCACGTGATCTTGGCCACCAAAGCACAGGCGACGAAAACAAAAATAAACAGTGAGACCAAAGAGCTTCTGCACAGCCACAGGGCCGGCAGTAAATCGAACGGGCGCCTACAGAATGAAAACATGACAAGCATGCGTGCTGTGAGCAGTCAACATCCAACACGGTAAAGAACTCACACCACTCAGCAGCAAAAACAAGTTAACCCAGTTTCAACTGGCAAAAATCTGAAGACATTTTTTCCAAAGAGGACATGCAGATGGCCAACAGGTGCTTGAAAAGCTGCTCAGCGTCACTACTCATCAGGAGAAAAGCTGAGCCACAGCGAGAGAGCGCCTCACACCTGCGGAAGGGCTGCCCGCCCTCAGAAAGACAAGCCCTGGCGCTGTGGCTCCGTTGATTGGCGCGTCGCCCCGCTCACCTCTAGGTGGCGGGTTCCGTTCCGGCCAGGACATATACCAGGTACGGGTTTGATGCCCTGTCAAGGTGCATGCAGGAGGCAATCTATTGATGTTCCTCTCTCTTCCTTCTTCTCTTTAAAATCAGTTTTTAAAAAAATCTCTTAAAATGAAAGGACAAAAATAACAAGTGCTTGTGAGAGTGTGGAGAAAAAGGCACCCTCGTGCACTGTCGACGGGCATGCAGATCAGAGCAGCCACTGCAGAAAGCTGTAGGGAGGTTCCTAAAAAAATTAAAAATAAACCTACCTTAGGACCCAGAAATCCAATTCTGAGTATTTATCTGAATGAAATTAAACAAGGCTCTCTGAGCTACCTGCACCTCCACATTCACAGAAGCATTATTCACAGTAGCCAACATATGGAAGCAGCCAGTGTCTACAGCTGAATGAATAAAAAGATGCTAACGCTCTGGCCAGTGTTGCTAAGTGGTTAGAATGTTGGGCTGTTGACTGAAGGGTCTCGGGTTCAATTCCTAGTCAAGGGCACATACCTGGGCTGCAGGGTCGATCCCAGGTCGTGGTCAGGGCAGGTGTGGGAGGCAACCAATCAATATACCTCCTTCACATTGATGTTTCTCTCTTTCTCTCCCTCCTTCCCTTTCACTCTCTCTAAAAATCAATGAGGCCCGGCCATGTGGCTCAGTGGTTGAGCATCAACCTATGAGCCAGGAGGTCATGGTTTGATTCTGGTCAAGGGCACATGTCTGGGTTTCGGGCTCAGTTCCCAGTGGGGATTGTGCAGGAGGCAGCCGATCAATGATTCTCTCTTACCATTGATGTTTCTCTCTCCCTCTCCCTTTCTGAAATCAATAAAAATATATTTAAAAAAAAATAAAAATAAATGGAAAAAATATATATCCTCAGGTGAGGATTAACACAAAAAGATGTTACACACGCGCACGCTCACACTGGACTATTACTCAACCATGAGAAAGCAGGAAATCCTGCCATTTGCAACAACATACGTGGACCTTGATATGCTGAGTGAGATAAATTGGACAGAAAAAACAAATGCTGCATGATATTGCTTACATGTGGAATCTAAAAAAAATCCATGCTGTTAAAAACAGAGAGTAAATAAATGTATGCAGGGGTCGGGGGAATTGGGATGTCATTTAAGGGTATAAACTTGAACCCTACCTAATGCCCAGCGTAGTGACTGCAGACCATGGTCCTGTGTTATAACTCAGACTTGCTAAGAGGTGCTCCTGATTGTCCTACCACAGAAAGAATTGCTCACCTTGTGACAGAGCGTTAGCCAACCTACTGCAGTATCGCCACTCCAAATCAACGCTCTGTGCACCATGGTCTTTTTGTTTGTTTGGTTGGTTGGTATTTTTTGTTGGGGTTTTTTTGTTGTTGTTAATTCTTACTCCAGGATATTTTTTCACTGATTTTTTGAGAGAGTGGAAGGGAGGGAGAGAGAGAGAAACATTGATGTGAGAGAGACATTGATCGGTTGCCTCCCACAATACACCAACTGGGGCTTGGGATAGAACCTATAACCCAGGCACCTGCCTTGGCCAGGAATTGAACCCACAACCCTTTGGTGGGAGGGCCAACACTCTAACCACTGAGCCAATGTTACATGTCAGTCACAGCTCATTCAGTAAATTAAAAAAGAGCCCAGGTGGCATGGCTCAGTGGTTGAGCGTCAACCTATGAACCAGGAGGTCATGGTTTGATTATGGTCAAGGGCACATGCCTGGGATGTGGGCTCAATCCCCAGTGGGGATCGTGCAGGAGGCAGCCGATCCATGATTCTCTCTCATCATTGATGTTTCCCTCTCTCTCCCTCTCCTTTCCTCTCTGAAATCAATAAAATAATATATTTTTAAAAAAGAGTTAACAGGATACTAATCTTACCAACTATGAAAACACATCGTAGAGTGACTAAAAGAGTATGGTTCTGGAGCAGGACAAGGTGGCAGCGAGGAGAATCCACAAATAGGCTGAAATGCACACAGCGATTTCATGCATGATGACCGATGGTACTTTAGGTTCCTGGGGAAAACGGTTTATTCCACAAATTCTCTTAAAACTGCTTCATCTTAACAATTCTGTTACATCTTGAACCAAAAAGGGGGCAGAGGACTCTCCACCCATCACTTGACACCCCACGGAACAGCAGGCAGATCAAAGATTCAAACAGAAAAAAATCCAGCCACAGAGGTGCTGGGGACCTCGCCTGTATGTGGCTGGTGGTGTCTCGACTGCAAGGCCTGACTAAGGGGCCCGCCCGCCCTCCTGCTGGGGGCTCCTCGCTCATCCCCTGCTTAGGCCAGGCTCCAGGCTGGTAGTTTGAAATTTGTCACAGTGGACACAGTGACACCACAGAAAGGACCAGCGCTGTGCTTGGCTGCACTTCCTCTTCAGAGAGCGCATGGCTGAGCAGCCGCCAGCACCATAGGCACCAATGCAGCGATGATGTGCAGAGGGAAACAATAGGTCAGCAGCAGACACACCACACCCTGCTCCGAGGAGGAGACCGAGGCTGCGCTCTTGGGGATGCAGGCAGAGCCACAGGGTCTTTTCACCCCTGACCATAAGGCCGCGGTGGGGGGCAGGGGGGGCAGCCCCTGGCCCTGCAGAGCGGGCAGAGCACCAGCAGTGCGGGGCCTGGCTGAGTAGCAGGCGGCACCGAGGCCAGGATTGCGGAAGCATCTCTAATGTCCCTCAAGGAGGTGCTTTCCAGATGACCTCTTCAAGAAGAGAACTCAGGTACCCAATGATGCACCTGGAGTTAAAAAACAAAAAAGACAGAACTTAAAAATAAATAATTTACAAAACTCAGATACAGAACCAGAGGGACACTGAGCTGGGACGGGAGGAAACACTCCCCTCGCCCTGTCTGCACGTCTGAGGTCTGTTTGTTTGCTAACTCTCACCTGCAAATATTTTTTCCATTGGTTGTTTTTAGAGAGAATGGAAGGTGGGAGGGAGAAAGAGAAGGGAGACATCAGTGTGACAGAGACACAGACTGGTTGCCTTCTACACGAACCCCAACCAGGGTGGGGATCTACCTGAACCCAGGAACGTGCCCTTGATGCAACTCTTTGATGCTGGGCCAACGTTCTACCTGCTGAGCACACTGGCTAGGGCTTGCGTGTCTGATTCTGTGCCATGTGTGTCCCTTATCCAAACCGACAGGACAGGTGTGGAAGGTGTCGTGTCAAGCACAGACGCGGAGCATTTGCACAGTAGTCCACTCTCAGGCCCCTCTGGTCACTCATGTTGGAGGGATAATCCCTTCACCTCTGGCCCCAAAGATCATGCAGATGCTGATGCATCAATATCATCACCACCAGCAGGACCTGCCCGCAAACTGCAGACACACACAGTACTCGGCAGCCTTCTGGACGCCAGCCAGGCATCTCACACTGCAGGCTCAGACCCTCTCCTCTGGCTCCTCCGACAGCTTCCTGTTTCCATTAAATGACACCCCATCCTCTCCCTGGGCCCCTCCTTGCACCCTACAGCCAACATCTGCAAATGGCATGAGCTCTAAATCCAAGCCGCTGCAGAATCCAGGTGTGCGTGCCCCGCAAGGTCTAGATCCCTGCAGCGGCCTCCCCTGGGCCTGCATCCACACCCCCGGGGCACAGGGGTCCTTTCAAAATGGCTCAGCAATATGAGTTAATGCAGAGGCACGGTGTCTGCCACCAACACGGAACAGTCACAGAGTCTCAAAGCATCTCCCCGGGACGCCTACTAGTTACAACGCAGGGCAGACTAGCTTGGCAGCGGAAAAACCACCGGGATCCCCCAAGCCAAGCATCAGGGCTCAGGTCCCCCGAGCCAGGACAGCAGACAGGCTGAGCCCAGGTGCACCGACGGTACAGCTACCTCCTGTGGTTCCAGCCCCAAATGCAGAACCTCCACCCAATCTCCAGGAGCCCACAGCAGCCGGCCTGCCCCTCCAAATGTCCCAGCCATGAGGAGTCCCCAGGCTGGAGAAGACAGCGGGCCTCCGCTGCACTGTGGTTACCAAAAAACAGATAAAATAGGAGATTCATCAGTTAAAATCCAGCTGTGGGCTCAGTGACATTGCTGGTTAATGCTGGATTTCCTGCTGCGATCATAGCCATGTCCCTGCTCTGAGAAACGTCGCTGTCACCGGGGTGTCGGCTGAAGAGTTCCGACTCTCAGACGGTCCAGGAGCCTATGCCTGATAACCCAGCGGGGGCCAAATGTCAGTGGCCAGCAAGTCAAGACACAGGGGGCCCCGCTGAGGCGCAGGGGCTGAGCGCCAACCTGTGCACCGGGAGGTCACGGTTCGATTCCCATCAGGGCACATGCCAGGGTTGCAGGCTCGATCCCCAATGTGGGGCGAGCAGAAGGCGGCCGATCAATGATTCTCTTTCATCATTGATGTTTCTCTTTCTCCCTCTCTCTTCCTCTGGGCCAACAAATATATTTTAAGAAATCAATAAATATATTTTAAGAAAATATCTACAGAAGTCTTTGTACCATTTTTGCAACTTTTATGTTATTTGAAATTATATCAAATTAAAAAGTAAATAAAACATCCAGCCATCACGCCCCCAAAATTGGCTTTCCTCACCTAGCACATGTCCCCATGAATGGAGCTTGGCCACATGGCCTCTGTGTGGCCCTCTGCCATCCCCCTGAACAGCTGGAAAAATAGGAAGGTCTCGAGTCTGGGGGCCAGGCCCAGTTTACCTGTGACCTGGGCCAGGTCCTGCCAGTTGGCCCTAGCGGCCTCCAGTAACCACCCACCTAAACAGAACTTTATTTTTTTATTTTTAAATGTATTTTTATTGATTTCAGAAAGGAAGGGAGAGGGAGAGAGAGATAGAAACATCAATGAGAGAGAATCATGGATTGGCTGCCTCCTGCACACGCCTCACTGGGGATCCAGCCTTTGACTGGAATTGGACCTGAGACTCTTCAGTCCACAGACTGACGCTCTAAACACGGAGCCAAACCGGCCAGGGCTAAACAGAACTTTAATACCAGGCTCTGGCCCCCAAGGACCTTAACAGTGGCCCACTCATGGGCCTGCCCACCCGGCCATAAGGTCACACCCTGGCCAAGAGTAAGGAGGTGACTGAGCACCCCAGCTTAGCCTGGAGGGAAGGGTGCAGCCATGAGGGCCTCTTAAACTCATCCTTTCTTGTGGGGCCATGGAGAGAAGGTCATGGGAGCCAGGAAGGAGCATCTGACCTCAAGGTCTCGATGCAAGGAGGTCCACACCAGGGGTGCTGCCAGCTGCCATCTCTGTCCTGACCCCACAGCGTCTCTGCACCTGTGCATGCCACCCCACACTCTGAGCCCACCTGGGGCTGAGGTGAGCAAGGTGAAGATTCGGATGGTCCCCAAACCGCTGGAGGAGGAGCCCCCACCCCCATCCCACCCAGGACTCTTTCTGAGGCTGGCAGCTCCTCAAAGGACCTCTCCTGGTCAAGTGCACCTCTCCAGATTGACTCGTGGGAGGGCCACACTCAGGACGGAGGAAGTGGGTGTGGCCTTCCTGTTACTAGACAGGGAGCAGGCTGGGTGGCTGCCTTGGGTCTATTGTGGGCAGCTGAGAGTGTGTGGTTCTTGACCTGGAGCAGGGAAGATTTAACAAGACGAGTCCAGATGGCCTTGGCCAGTTTGGCTCAGTGGACAGAGCATCGGCCTGTGGACTGAAGGGTTCTGGGTTTGATTCCGATCAAGGGTACTTGCCTGGGTTGCGGGCTCAATCTCCAGTAGGGAGCATGCAGGAGGCAACTGATCAATGATTCTGTCTCATCATATGTTTCTATCTCTCTCTCCCTTTCCCTTCCCCTCTGGGGCCGGGGGGAAGACATAAAAAAACAAATGGGGCCAGGTGATTTTGAGAGGACATTTATTAAAGCTGGGGACAGGGACACCCTGACTGGTTTGGCTCAGTGGATAGAGCGTCGGCCTGCGGACTGAAAGGCCCCAGGTTTGATTCCAGTCAAGGGCATGTACCTTGGTTGCGGGCACATCCCCAGTGGGAGGTGTGCAGGAGGCAGCTGATCGATGTTTCTCTCTCATCGATGTTTCTAACTCTCTATTCCTCTCCCTTCCTCTCTGTAAAACATCAATAAAATATATTTTAAGAAAAAAAAAAGCTGGGGACAGGGAAACAAGGAAGGGCTTAGGGTAGAAAGAACAACAGGAGAGCCTCAGCTGGGCAGCTTCGGCCCCTAGGAACGTGTGGGAAAGCCATGGGCCATGAGGGCTGCAGTGAGCTCACTGGGTATCAAAGAAAAGGGGGGCCTTAGAGACACGTTCAGGGGGTGAGCCTGGGACCAGCTGCCATTGCCCATTGCTGCCCTGGTGGCAAGTGTAGTGGGGCCCCTTCGAGTTTGGGGGAGAAAAGTGAAGGCGCCCCCGAGAGGGAGGAGAGGTGGGGGCAGGTGCAGGAGCTCCTGGGCCGCGTCTTGTCTTGAGGGTTCTAATCTGCTTTCTGAAGGCGAGGATTTTAGGGGAGGGCCTCACAGAATATTCATCAGCTTTATGATGATTTAAAACGAGATGCACGCCCCTGACCTCACCCTTCCTTGGTGTGGCTGGCACAAATGCCACTACTTGGTTTTCTGGTATGAGAAGTGTAAAGCGTTCACTCTTAGTGGCCTTGGTTAGGAAAGATGGGTTCGCAGCTGTCTGGACGGCTGGAAATCGCTTGGCCATTTAAACTATTTGTCTCAGCTTTGGCAGGTTTGCCCTGTGGGTAGAGCATCGGCCTGCAGACCGAGGGATCTCGGGTTCCACCTGGTCACAGGCACCTACTTCGGTTGCAGGCTTGCTCTCAGCCCCCAGAGGGAGTGTGGACAGGAGTCAACCAGTCCATGTTTCTTTCTCACATCAATGTTTCTCTCTCCTCCCCCACCTCCTTCTCCCTCCCTTTCACTCTCTCTGGAAACCAATGGGAAAAATATCCTCGGGTGAGGATTAAAACACACATACAACACAAACTCTCTGCTCCCATTTCCCTATTCCACTTGCTCTGGCTTACTAACCAGTCTCATTCCCACGTGTGGAGGATGCTAACGCACCTTTCCTGCTTGGGGCTAGGTCTGAAGAGGCCACAGACCCAGCTCCGCTCCACCCTCCACCCAGCACCTGACCTCTGTGCACCCAGCCCTGCAGACTCAGCCTTGACCTCCGCCCACTCTGGCACTCTGTCCCCCGCCCAGCAGGATGCAAGGCTGGGCCTCTGTGCCAGAGCCTACTCTCCTCCCTGGAATAGGGGTGGGACGTGGCAGACTTCTGACGCCAGAGGTTCAAGTCCACCCTCCTGGCCTCCAGGCCTCACCCTGTCACCTCCCAGCCAGGCCGCTCGGAGCCAGGTGCCTGCAGGTCTGCCCACCCGGGGGGGACTGGTCACTGATGGGGGACAGTTACTGCACACAGGGCACTGGGCAGGCCGGGGGTTGGGGCTCCTCTTCTGAAATTCAGCAGGTGGGGGGAGGGCAGGAGACAGTCCAACAGCCCCACCTGCAGCCAGTGGCTTCTTCAAAGGCACTGAGGCAGGGGAGGGCTTGCCCCCAGCAGGTGCTGGACTCTGAGTGAGCGAGGGAGACTGAAGGATGGGACCTGCCTCACCGCACAACCACAACGTGCTGCTCAAGGCAACTGCACTGCCAGCCGCAAAGCTTGAAAGCGGAAGTCTTCTCAGCCCGGAGGGGCGGGGGACAAGTGCTTCTTTAAAGGGACATGCAAAGCACACACATAAAAGAAAAGGCTGATAAACAGCGTTTCATAACCACCCACAGTTTCCGCTGTGCAGATGCTGCAGTGAGGAGAGGAACAGGGCCAGGGCCGCGAGGTGTTCGGAAGGCGGGTCTGATAAGAAATGGCTCTGTTTTCTTTTTTTTATTATTAAATATATATTTATTGATTTCAGAGAGGAAGAGAGAGGGAGAGATAGAAACACCAATGATGAGAAAGAATCATTGATCAGCTGCTTCCTATAAGCACCCCACTGAGGACTGAGCCCATAACTAGAGCATGTACCCTTGACTGGAATCAAACCTGGGACCCTTCCGTCTGCAGGCCGACACTCTATCCACTGAGCCAAACTGGCCAGGGAAAAGCCCAGTTTTCTTAAATGAGCAAAATAGTTGAACAGACACTTCATGTAGGAAAAATACATGAATGGCCATAAGCACATTAAGACAGGGCCCACATAGCGGGTCAGCAGGGCAATGCCCCTGGAACCCATTCAAATGACGCTACAGAAAGGCTGTGTAACAAATGACCCCAAAACTCAGCAGCATAAAACAAGCATGTATTATGCTCACGAGTTCTGTGGGACCAGCAAGGACAAGGGTCTCTGCTCAACATCAGATGTGGGTCCTGTGGCTGAAGTCGCCTGAGGTACCTCACTGCATGGCTGTCACCTGGGCTGAGGTGTGGGGGTGGAGGGAGCTGCTGAGCATGTGTCTCCATCTCCACGGTGGCAGCTCCTGCTCCAGAATGGAGTGTTGACAGAGACAGAGAGAGAAAGAGACGGTGACTGTGGCAGAGACAGAGACAGAGAGAGATGGAAGGAATGAGAACAGCACGGACCCTCTTGCCTTTCCTCGTCCAGCCTGAGAAGTCACACAGCGGGACATCTGCCAGGTCCTTGTCATCAGCATGAGCCACGAGGGCCAGCCCACATCAAGAGAAAGGAAACTGAACTTCATGTTTTGTGGGAGGAGAATGAGAATGTGTGGCCAGGTTCAAAGCCACACACAGAGGGGAGTGGAGAGCCACCCACGCAGCAGAAGCAGAGGCAGAGCCAGCCCAGAGATGCACACGGAAACTTTCAAACTTTGGGACCAGGGTCTTCAAGTGACATTTCCCAAAGCATTCCCTGTCCTCCCTGAGGCGCACCCCTGCTCCTCTGTGCTTAGAAAACAACTCCCTCAGGTGGCCACATCCTGTGTAAAAAGCACTAACCAGGAAGCTATATCAACTGTTAAGGGGTATGTGCCTACTACCTAACCATAAGTATATACAGCACCCAACTTGGTCTGTGGAGTGACCGCGATCCCCCTCAGAACCCAGCCTATTACGGGGTGAATGTGGACCAACTGATTCTAAAGTTTATCTGGAGGCAAAAGACCCAGCCAGAGCAGCCAAGGAAACCATGAAGGAGCCTAGCTAGTCTGGCTAAGTGGATAGAGCGTCAGCCTGTGGATTGAAGGGTCCCAGGTTCAAGTCAAGGGCATGTACCAGTTGGGGCTCGATCCCCAGCCCTGGTTAGGGCACATGCGGGAGGCAACCAATTGATGTGTCTCTCTCACATTGATGTTTCTCTCTATCTCTCCCCCTCCTTTCCACTTTCTCTAAAAAATCAGTGGAGCCTAACTGGTTTGACTCAGTGAATAAAGTGTTGGCCTGCAGACTCCAGGGTCCCGAGTTTGATTCCAGTCAAGGGCATGTGCCTTGGCTGCGGGCACATCCCCATGGGGAGTGTGCTGGGGGCAGCTGATTGATGTTTCTCTCTCATCAATGTTTCTGACTCTCTGTCCCTTTCTCTTCCTCCCTGTGAAAAATCAATAAAATATATATAAAAAATAAATAAATAATAAAATTTAAAAAAATCAATGGGAAAATATCCTCAAGTGAGGATTAACAAAAGAAGAGAAAATAATAAAAAGAAACAATGAAGGTGACGATCAGAGTTGGGGGACTGACGCCACTGACTTCAAGACTGTAAAGCTCCAGTGATCAGGACAGCGTGGGCACTGGTGAAAGAACAGACACACAGACCAACAGAGCAGGACACAGAGCCCAGGAATAGACCCCACAAATATG
>PVJC01017437.1:0-23127 GCA_004026665.1 Murina feae | reverse complement strand
TGGGCCCCTAGTCTATAATAAGCGTAATATGCTAATTAGACCGGACATCTTTTTGGATGAAGCCAGGGTTGTGAGGGAAGCCCGGGCCCCCAGGTGCCTGCTGGTGGCCAGAGGGAGGCCTGGATCCGGGTTCTGGAGAGAAGCCAGTGCCAGCAGCTGGAGGAAGAAAGGCCTACTCTTCCATGAGTTTCATGCATTGGGCCTCTAGTAATCAATAAAAAGAACTGTATACTTAAAGAAATCGATAAAATGCATTGTTTGCTAGAATTTTTTTAAGGTAACTTGCTAGATTGGATTGACTAAACTTATAATCAAAGCAAACAAACTTCTAGTACATCAGCAAAGGTCCTCCACCAAAAGAGAATTTTCCTGTTGCAGTGCGTTTAATTGAGTTGAGGCTGAAGGAGATCTGAAATTAATTGGAACTTTCTGTTTCTTTTTATTGCTGATGTATGACAGGTCATGAATTCCAGGCCTGAAGGATCAAGAAAGCATGTTGTTTTCAAATTATACTACCTTCTCTTGTTAGACTAGGGCAACTGTATGTGGAAGGGCCTTTCTTTTCTACCTCCAAGTTCTACAATCAGTTCTGTGAAGATGGTTGGAAAAAATTAGCATACTTGACTTGAGGAGCTAGTTATTCTTGTGCAGGGTTCATAAACAGTTAATAACTAGAGTTCCAGTACATACTGCAAAGTTAACCCCTAGCCAGTAGTTTAGTTCAGTTAGAGCGTCATCCCAGTATGCCAAGGATGTGGATCCGATTCCTGGTCAGGGCACATATAAGAATCAACCAGTGAATGCTTAAGTAAGTGGGACAACAAATTGATGTTTCTCTCTCTTTCTAAAATTAATAAAAATTTTAAAAATAATAAAGTTAAAAATATTATAAATACAATGCCTCTGTTTCTGTTTCATTAAATTCGGAAGTTGAGGCTTTGTCCTCAGAAACTTTAAAAAACCATAATTCACTGGTCTTTCATTTTGCTGTTTGCATTTTTATTAAAAATTGAATATTACCTTATTTTTCTGCTAATCATTAAAATCACAATTTTTAGTCCAAAATGCCAAATTTCCATAGAATTTTGATTTGGAATAAAATTTCACCTTAGCTCCTATTACCATGACCCAGAGTAGACTGTAATTATACCTCCCAAGTAGACAAATGTAGTCTCTTCCCCCAAAATACCAAGCCTAGCGAGACAGAAAGCTTCTGGATATAATTCCTCAGAAGCAGTCTTTGCTGGTGATTTTCCAAGGAAAGAAACCTCCGTGACAATGTGTGTGCCTGGGCCCCAGACCAAGAATTGATCAAGATACCCTATATTTGCATTTTATCCTTAATGTTTCATGGGAAGGAGAAGGGATGATTAGGAATAAACCTATATATTCTTTACTGAGACTACACTTGTACTGAGATGTGCAGAAAAAAAGAAAATACATTGGTTAGACTTTATTTTGAAGCATCTAGATAACCTGCAGGGATTTCTGAAATTTAGCTTGTTGAAAGAGCTAGTGACTCAACACCTGAAGGATAAATAAGCATGCCTGCCTCGTCCTTGTGCCCAGAATAAAAGTGCTTCCCCAACCCAGCACCCAAGCCTTAAATAATGAGTTATATGGCTTTGCCCACATTAAGTTTAGCCAAGTGGGAAACAAACACTTTATTTGGGTTTTTATGGACTCGTGGTTTTTAGGATTTGAAGGAAAAGGAATAATTTTTTCTTCGTTTTCCACCACATTATCCATCCTCAGTCATAGGGAGGAATGCTTTGAAATAACATATTTTGGATGGGTTTCTTTCTTTTTCAAAGTGTTCTTCCCTAACACAGTAGACTTTCAGACCTGTCTGTGGTTAGCCATTTATTTTTCCTATTCTTTGCTTGGCTGTGCTTTGATTTAGTGATCTCTTAACAAATAGCAAACTGTGAAGCATAAAAGCAAGTGTTACCTTAATGAGTACATACTTTGCCAAATGCACCATAATCATGAACTTAACTAAACTCTCTGCGGTTATGGCTGAATGAGTCTGGGCCCAGTCTCTCCCAAGCCAAAGGTCATTGTCCAGTCTATTCTCTAGACTAATCATTTCCCAGAAGCACTTCCCCAGGTTTTTCATAAGCCGTCAGGTCTGGAGTAGATGTATAATCATGTAGCAATTTACATTCTCAGCGTTAATTTCCCACACTGTTGTCACTGGATTTCAAGGTGGCAGCGATCTTTTGAGTCCTTAGCCTACTAGGGTCTGTAGGGCATTCATTGCCTCCTTTCAGTAGCTGCAATCTGGTGCATTCATTGTGAATTCTTCAGGTTTATCTGTCAGTCATGAATCATGGTATTTAATACAGTTCTTGCAGAGACTTTCAGACTCCCATGATGCTTATAATTTCCCTCAGAAAAAGATAAAAATATTTGTTCTTTGTCATTAAATGTCATTACTAAAATCGATAATCCTTTGACAGTGATCTTCCTACCAACTAACCACAGCATTTTGTAGCTTTCTAGATTGCCACCAAGAATTGGTATAAATTACTTTCATCCCAGAATACTGGAGATCTTTCATGTAGCTCTCATCTCGAGTGTCGACTTATTTTAGAATAGATAGAATGGGGTTTTCTTTGCTCACTTCCTTTGTTCTGTGTTCTGATCAATATGTGATGGGGTCAGTACTTTCCTAGAGCTCTTGTGGTATTGTAGGTTAAATGTATGGGGATCAGAGAAAGCTCTTAAAGAGAAAGGCTAAATCTGTGACACAAAAAGGGCTCCAGGTCTCTAACTTGGAAAAAAAGAACCCAAACCAGGATTATAGTTTCCAGATGTGCTCTCTGTTATTCAAGATTCCCACCCCAGCCCTGACCGGTTTGGCTCAGTGATAGAGCATCGGCCTGTGGACTGAAGAGTCCCATGTTTGATTCCAGTCAAGGGCATGTACCTTGGTTGCAGGCACATCCCCAGGGTGCAGCAGGCGGCTGATCGGTGTTTCTCTCTCATTGGTGTTTCTAACTCTCTATCCCTCTCCTTTCCTCTCTGTGAAAAATCAATAAAATACATATTTTTTATAAGATTCCCAACCCAGAACACCATCTGTAGTAATAATGATCTTTTATGTCTGTCAAATGCTCGCAGTTTATATAACCTTCTATATATTCTTATAATCCTCTGCAGTTAAATAAACTGAAACTTAAAGGTTAGTCAATGTGCCCATGTTCTCAACACTAATATCTGGCAGAGCCAGAGCTATTAATAGAATCAGGTCTCTGTTCCTTAATTTAGAACTGTTTCTTCTGTGCCCCAACTGCTTTTTCCCCAAAGAGAGGGGGGAAATCCAGGGCACCTCTCATACTTTTGATTTATTTCATGATAAAGCATGGACCAAGCAAAAGTAAATGTTAAAGATTCTACCCTCATTTTCAACTGCATAATGACAAATGTTTTTCTGTATACTTACTAGCTCTGGATTACCCCTTTGTTATATAAAAGAGAGTTGAGGAAAAATAAGAGATTATAAGTGTTATATTCTTTTTTTGTAATGAATATTTCTTGCACGCTAAATGAAATCTCACATCTATCTTTAATAAAGCAGAGTACACTTGTTATAATGCCAGTGTCTTTGCAGCAAAATTTAAATTTTAGTTTCTTAGGACCTAAGTAAGTTTCTAACTGGAAATTATTTACACTTCACTCAATTCTTGCTTGGCCCCTAAGTGTCAGATTTAGTCATCTGATGAATACATAGGCAAATATAAGGGAAAGGGTAGCCTTTATATTGTAAAGACCTTTTGTTTTGCAAATATCCATTGATGATTCAGACAGGTAGGTAAGTAATCCTCACAATGGCTTAAACAGGAAAACTCATCAGCAAGGTAGAGAAACCAGTTGGAAAGGATTGGGCAAGAGCACTTTTACTTGGCCAGTTACACTTGTGATATGCCAGGCTGAGTAACTGATTGTATGAAGAGGTAACATTGCTTTTCCCTGATGCGTAAGTGACTCACTTTCTTCCTTCTTATTTTTTAATCCAGCTTCAAACACTGATTCAGGAGACTGACCCTGGTGCAGATTACCGCATTGATAGAGCTTTGAATGAAGCTTGTGAATCTGTCATACAAACCGCCTGCAAACACATCCGATCGGGAGACCCAATGTAGGTTATGTGGTTTGTGGTATTTATCCATATTGTGTTTTACTTGGCGGGGTCGCACAGGGAACGCTCCCTCCACTTCATAACTGGAATTTTGTTGAACAGCAACACATACCAACCTTTGTTAACACTAGTATGGGAATTGAGACGTCAGCTCTGCCTCATCTGTGATGTGGAGGCTCCTAGACCCAGCACTGTGATGATACTGTTGTCAGTGACTGAGCATAGGTGGGCCTGTACGTCAGGTCACTGAATAATTCCATTTAATGGTCAAATAAAAATGAGATAGAGACACTCTCAGAATAGAGTGACCCATGCTTTGACTCTATACTTTTCATCCTGTTTGTATATTGGCTCATATATATTGGCTACTTGATCACTGTCAGAGAGTAATTCATTTTCATTGAAATATAAAACAAAATGTGGTGGTTGGATAGGGGAATCATAGGCAAAATGAACTGTGAAGTTGTATACAAGACCTAGGAAAGCTGTAAAATTCTATAATGAAATATTTAAATCACATGCATTTGTTTTCTTCCATATGATATACAAAGAGCTCTTAAAAGCAGGTTGCAAGTAAGAACAGGTTTCCCATTCTTAAAAAATCTTTATACCCTACAACTGGCAGCTCCCAACAGTAAAATGAATGCAGACCTGTTGTCATTGTTCTACTGTGCATGCACTCCGGCTGTGCATGCTGTGGAATGGGATTAGAACAAGATAATCTTCCGTAAAGCTTTTTGTGTAGTTGGACAAACACAAGACTAATGAAGCATATTTACCAATATAAAGATAATTGCATTAACTATAAAGGGGCAAGGGAGAGGGAGGAAGAAGTAAACTACTGCAGATTAAAATAGATTTAAGATACTATCAATTAAATCCAATGTGTGGACCTTTTCTGCATCCTGATTTGAATGAACATGTAAAAAGAAATGAAATAATTGGAAATTTTAAAAAATTAATTTATTTTGGTAGGTAATGATATTACATTCTCATTATAGAAAAACATGCTAAAGTACTTACAGTGGAATGATTTGCTTCAAAATATCAGCAAGGGCAGATAGTTAAAACAACCTGGGCCATAGGGAAGATAAAGCTATGCGAAGGAAAGGTGTGTGTGTTAGAAAATGTGCATAATCAACAGTCAAAAATAAAGCAGCTGCACGCAGATCTTGTGCAAGCTGAGTCCTAAGTGCTAAGTGACTCTCAAGCTGATAGAAGGCTTAATCTCTGTCAGGGCGGGTAAGTGGCAGAATGGCTTTCTGTAGACCAAGGGAATATTAATGTGAGAATTCTACACATAGCGTCGGAACTCTTCTGTCTCGTGTTGCAATTTCACCCCTGTTTTATGCCCAGGATCCTCTCGTGCCTGATGGAACATTTATACACAGAGAAAATGGTAGAAGACTGTGAACATCGTCTGTTAGAGCTACAGTATTTTATCTCCCGAGATTGGAAGTGAGTATTTTGAAACCAGAGTAAGTGTAAATCTCAACCTGTTCTCCTGCGTAGTCAATATCCCTTCTATTTTTTTTTTTTTTTTTTAATAATCAAAAGGAATTTGTTTTTGTTAATTTCTGGGATAGCCAACAGCTTTAATCCCTGAAAAACCTCTTTCTTACTTTCAGAACAGTATCTAAAAACAGAGGCAGCCCCTGCAGTTTGTCCCTGAGTGTCCCTATTCACTGCTACTTTGTGCTTTGTTTTGTTTTTTAATACATTTTTATTGATTTCAGAGAGGAAGGGAGAGGGAGAGAGAGATAGAAACATCAGTGATGAGAGAGAATCATTGATCGGCAGGCCCCACATGGAATTGAGCCTGTGCCCTGATCGGGAATCAAACCATGACCTCCTGGTTCATAGGTCGACAATTAACCACTAAGCCATGCTGGCTGGGCTTCACTGCCACTTGGGAAGTCAGGATCAAATGTTCCTGATACCACAGACATCATCTATCTAGAGAGAACTTGGGCACCTTTTGGGCAGCAGAAGTGTCTTCAGATATGTTTCTACGTAGACAACAGTAACATTTTTATTTTTATTGATTTGTACCGGGTATGGGAATTTGCTTTTATTTCTTTATTCAAAGTTATTGAATTTCTTCTATCTTAAGCGGCTCTTATCAATAAGTAACAGCTTGATTCTCTGGTGATCCTGTTAGCCAAAAAATAGGGGGAAGAGATGAGATAGAAGGATCTATTACCGTCAGAACCTCTATAATTTATTGGCTGCAATTCCCTCCTCTCTCCAGGTCTTATTCTCCCTTACTATCTCCACAGCAGCTAGTAGGATCAGGCTGCTTCTGCTTTCCATGTTCAGCTGCTTCCTGATCCAGTTGTTTAAGCCACTGTACTTTGGTCATTAACTTTTTCTGGGGATTCATAGATGCTTTACCCACATGCTTTATTAGAAAGACTATTTGAAAATTCGATGTGTTTCTTTCTGTTGCTGTTTCCTGAAATTTGCTCTGGAAAAGACTACAGAAAGCTGAGTGAGAATTTCCTTGTGTTAAACTGAAAGAGCAGAGTTTACTGAGTTTACTGCCTTAACAAAATCATGTTTTTTCCTCTTTTGTAATTCCTTCAGTCATGATCAAAAGATGCTTCATAATCATAAAAGCTGCTCATTAAATATTATTAGCCTTTTTCCTTCCATTAAGTAGCACTCCCTCAAAATTGACTTTATGACGTGGACAGAATTAAGCATTCATTGATCTTAGTCGGAGGAGCAGCAGACTCATTGCCTAATGCACTGTCTCCAGAGTCCAAGTTAAATGTCAAGTTTTTTTTAACTGATAAGCATATTCAGGTAAACTAAATTATAGTGGTCTTACCTTGCATAAGGAATAGAAGAGGAACAGTTTTACTAGAAAGGAAGTTGAATGAGAGATTCTGTTTATCTTGCCATTTCCTGCTCTTACCAAATCTAGTATAGTAGGATTGAACTTCATGTATGCTTAGAAAAAAGTATTGAGTAAAAAGTTGTGGATTGCCTGCTGATAGCTACAACCCTTTTTTTCTCATTTTATCCAGGGCATGTTAGTGTTGAGTCTGTTATTGAAATGTTGTGTGCCTTACGTAGCCAGGATAACCTCCTTGAGGTAGAACCTAAATCTGTACTAAGGTTAACAAACTTCTGCAGATTGACCACTGTGTGTTCATAAAGAACAAATTCAAGAACATACTTTTGCTTATCTGCTGTCTCCGCTACCGTGGAGATGATTAAAATTACTATTTTTTAATCCTCACCCGAAGATATGTTTTTATTAATTTTAGAGAGGAAAGAAGAGAGAGACATTGATCAGTAGCCTCCCATATGCACCCCAACCAAGATCAAACCTGCAACCTTTCAGTGTATGGGACAACACTCCAACCAATTGAGCCACCCGGCTAGGGCTGGAGGTGATTATTAATCATATACAAGCACATTGTAAAAGCCTTAGCATGTGGTGGAAGGAAGGGTATAGTAAGAGTGGTTATTTTTTGCCCTGACAGGTTTGGCTCAATGGATAGAGCGTCGGCCTGCGGACTGGAAAGTCCCAGGGTCAATTCCGGTCAAGGGCATGTACCTGGGTTTCGGGCACATTCCCAGGAGGGAGTATGCAGGAGGCAGCTGATCGATGTTTCTAACTCTCTATCCTTCTCCCTTCCTCTCTATAAAAAAATCAATAAAATATATTAAAAAAGAGTGGTTATCTTTGAACTCTTAACTTTATAGACTGGACCCTGTCTTATACCGCAAGTGCCAAGGAGATGCATCTCGTCTCTGCCACACCCACGGTTGGAACGAAACCAGTGAGTTTATGCCTCCTGGAGCTGTATTCTCTTGCCTGTACAGACATGCCTACCGCACAGAGGAGCAGGGCAGGAGGGTATGTGTCACTATTGACTTCATTTCTTGTTATTGTCATTTGTTTTTTAATCAGTTTGCTATATATTGTTCTGATTTCTGGCATCTTAGGAAAACTTAGTTGTTCGTGTATCTGGGGGAGGGGTTGCTGCACTACCAAAAACTTCTTCATTTAGTGAGTGGACACAGAGTGTCCTACCGGCTTCTTTCTGCCTGATTTTATGTTTTTAACAAAGTGAGTCTCGGGATATTTCCAGTTTTTTCTTTAGATTACCGAAATCTAAATCACAAATACACTCTTAAGTTCTGCTGCCCCCAACATTAAAGATCCATTAGAAGCTCTTAGCCAAGATACAAATTGTTTTTTGTAGTCTGCTCTTGGCATCAGAACACATATCGCCTATATTAATAGGCCTCTTTCCTAGCACGCTAGTTGTGTGGAGCAGAAATCACCATAGCCCAGGCTTCTGGTATTTGTCCTGGATGCCTCCTCTTGTTGGGGTATTTGTGTGGGTTTGCCTCTTGAGCAACGTTCACTGCCTTCAGGTGCCATTTGACGTGCTGCTTGCTCTCCCAGATGACCTTTTAAAGCCATGTGAGATGCTGACTGCATTCCAGTCCTGCATTTGTTACAGAAAATAGAGATATTATTTCACATGCATGTTAACAAGTACCCCTTCTGGGCTTAATGCAGAAGTCTGACTAAGTGCAGGATTCAGAATGAGGAGACACAGGTAGAAAGAAAAGTTGTACTTCAGTTACTGCAGTCTTAACCCAGTTTTTATACTGCTATGTAAAAAAAAAAGGGAATTTGTTGTTACCTTTTTCTTCGTGTTATGAGCTTATCATTAATCACAGGAGCTGGCATCTCCTCACTATAAACGGAGGTTCCTGTCTTACAAACAAAGAAAGGATTGAAAGCTGTCTTTTTAAAATACATATTTCTTTTAAAAATTGAGGTGAAATTCATCTAATATAAAATGAACCATTTTAAAGAGAAAAACTTTGTGGTATTTAGTATATTGACAAAATTATGCAACCACAATATCTAATTCCAAAACATTTCCGTGTCCCCAAAAAGAAACCCCATGCTCGTTAAGCAGTTGCTCTCCATCTCCCCCTCCGTCCCCCACCCCAAGCAAATGGCCCTTTTAGGAAGAGAGAATATCTTTACCTGTCAATGACCACTTTCTCGCAACCTTTCCAAAATACTAGTTTTCCTTGTTTCACCCTCTTCTAGTTCTAACTCATCTAGAAGAGTCTGATTCTAACCTGTGGTGACTGTTGTTTCTGCTGTTGTCTGCTTGTCTGAGTTTAAGTAAATTTGAACTCAGTTCTCCTAACCCGTGTGTTTTCTCTCCTGAACTGGACCCAACATTCTACTCTACATTCTTGGAGTCAGAGCAAACTAATCTTGCTGAACAGAAACTTTTTAATGTGACCTGAACAATTCAGTTCACTTTTTATTAGGATATTCTGAAAAAAGAATGTTGTTTCATGTAATATATTAGAATAAGCCCAATGTATAATCTCATTCCAAAAAGGGTGGGTTTTTAGAAGCCTCCTAGAACATTTAATTGTTATTCTGGTAAAGATTCAAGGTATAAAGTTGTCAGTTTCCAGGCATTATCGAGTGTCTTTTGGTTTTGATACCTTTAGAGTGCTTTGCTTGTTCTTACGTAGCTCTCACGGGAGTGCCGAGCTGAAGTCCAGAGGATCCTACACCAGCGTGCCATGGATGTTAAACTGGATCCTGCGCTCCAGGATAAGTGCCTGATTGACCTGGGCAAATGGTGCAGTGAGAAAACAGAGACCGGACAGGTAGGTGACATAATCATCATCATAATAGTATTTATGATTACCATGTGAGTACAAACCCCCAAAAAACTCGTTTCTCTTTACTTCGTGGACATAATTTGTTATATTACTTAATGATCTCTCTAAAGGAAATCCTTGGGAAAATTTCCTGTTTGGTCTCTGTAATCAAGAATAACTATACTTTTCCTAAGCATTTAGTTTGTTTTTATATTCCTTTGTAATTGATTATTTTCCCTCTTTGTGTTGCCTCTTAAAAAGCTTAGAGTCAAAGAAAGGTATGACCTGCCTCTAGCAAGTATATAAGATTTTGTGGTAGGCGTTTTGTGTGCTAACTTACTACTTGCTCCATCCCACTTTCTTTAACATAATTTCCTCTCCTTTCCTCTTTTTTGACTCATTTTTTATTCATTTTATTTTGTGGTGTTTTCCCCCTCTCATTTTTACAAGCCACATTCGGCCTTTTTGAGGGAAGAATACATGTAAATATTTGTATGTATGAATAGTGTGCGTGCCCTACAACAGTCCTACAGGATATGTAGAAATGGACTTTCTCCATCTAGTAATTGATGAAATTGAAGCTCAGAGAAGTGAAGTATATTGACTCCCTTGCCTAAAACTCAGGTCTGTTCCTAGCCAGGCATTTGTTTCATCTATATAATAAAAGCATAATATGCTAATTAGACCAGACAGCTAATAATGACCTTCCAGACGATCTTCCAGATGAAGCCAGGGCTGCGAGGGCCGAGACAAGTCACCGGGGCTAAGAGGGCCAAGCCCCTTGCATGAATTTCATGCATTGTGCCTCTGGTTATATTATAACTGCCTTCCATTGGGGAGTAGAGAGAAGGAGCAGCCCCCAAGAGTTACATGCGTGCTATAAATGGTTCCTTAGGGTTTTGTGTCGAGTTAAAAAAAGAAAAGAAAAGAAAGGTACATTATTACATTCTGTCAAATTAAGTGGGAAAGTGGCTTGTCCCCTCTCTCAATGCAGGAAAACCAAGTAGTGAAGAATAGCTCCTTGTTTAAAGCCCCTTTGGTACTTGAACAAGGTGTGAACCCAGGTCTCCAGGTTCCATTTGTACCACCCCAGAACACTAGCTGGGATTAAACTGGTGCAGGAGTTAGGCGTTTTTAGGAAGTAGTGGCTGCTTACATGAATCTGTCAAGCCTGAGAATGTCATTTTTAGCATTTCTGGGCCTACTCTAGCTCTGTCTAATTTATTGTTAGAAAATGCCTTTTGTTTGCTCTCTGCTGCCTCTGTCTAATGAAACAAGGTATGAGGTCATACCGAGTCCCAGGAAACAGTTTCCTTTCATACTGCCTGTAAAGTAACATTGAGAAGGCTGCATTGTGAAGCTAAACTTAGGACACGGTTCCATGAATGGGATTTTTCCCTTAGCCATTTATTTTTCTCCCAAAAGTATTATGCATTTTCCTCTAGGGTTGTATAATTCCTACAGCCCTTCTCCTTCCCATTCTAATGGATTTAGAATCCCAGACTTGCAGGAACTTCTAGCTCTTTGTTGTGTTGAAGATGCTGGGTCCCAACGTACTTGGCCCATAAAGCGTCTTAAAATATTTCATGTCTTTCACTGTGAATTTATTGTCCAATGATCATTATCAAAACACAGAAATAAATGGAAGGGTAGGGTGTTGATGGAATGGAATAAAGGCCTGATGGAATTTTTAGACTCTAAGGACACCTGAACATTGATTCTTGCTGGATGTCTGGATTTGGCCTCCTGGAGGATTCACATGGCTTGAACCCTCTTAACCACCCTGTTACATCAAGTAGTTATCTTTCCTACCATCCCAATTTGGAAAATAAATAAAACTTGAGTGTTCTGTTCAGTGAAGTAGTTTTAAAACAAAAAGAAGGGCCACTGAAAAGGAAGTAGACACTGATATCTCAGCTTCCCTTGATCATTTATGTAATTGACAAACCCCAAGGGATTGCCTTTTTGTTGGCAGGAGCTTGAGTGCCTCCAGGATCATCTGGATGACTTGGCTGTGGAGTGCAGAGACCTGGTCGGCAACCTCACCGAGTTAGAATCTGAGGTAAGCAGTTTGCAGCGCTTAGAAGGAAAGTGCCTGTCAGCAGCCTTTCCTTTGTCGTACTGTTTCTAGAGTCTTGAGAATACAGCTTCTCTGGAAAACAAAAGAAACCTGGTCACTTTCTGTTTGCATTATAAAGGAGAATATCGCGATGCTTCCTGAACTTCACCCTTTCCTCATTTCTCCAGAAAAACTCTCTGTTTAGCTCTTTGGTTTACTCCATAAATTCAATTTATCACAGTGATTAGACCAATCTTTTTTTACCCCCTCTAAGAAAAGATAGCAGCTATACTTTAAATCTCTTAATCACACTCAAGAAGAGTCTAAGCATTCCAATTATCTTCAGCTCTTTCAATTAGGTCACTTGCTAATGTTTGTGTGTTTAATAAAATAAAAGCCTGGGATTTATAATGAGGGTTGAATACATATGTTTATTCCTGTTCCATCCTGAAATCCACTAAAATAGACAAAATAAAATTTAAAACCTAATAAGTGTAGGTACATTATTTAAAACTCAGAGCTTATTACTAGGGAGGGGGGCAGCTAAAAATGTTTAAATTGTTTTGTGGGGCAGAGACCCAGGAAACAGAAAACTGCTTTTTAAAAAATATTTTTTTATTTCAGAGAGGAAGGGAGAGGGAAAGAGAGAGATAGAATCATCAGTGATGAGAGAGAATCATTGATTGGCTGCCTCCTGCATGCCCCACACTGGAGATAGAGCCCACAACCCCTGACCAGGAATCGAACCGGTGACCTCGTAGTTCCTAGGTTGATGCTGAACCACTGAGCCACACCCGACTGGGCAAAAACTGCTTTAAAAAATATATAAGCCTTTTAGAACTATTTAAATGGTCAATACATAAAATTAGACATTTCTCAACTAGTCTTTTTTCTTCCTGTTTTTCAAAGGTTTATTGCTTTCTTTCAGGTTCTGACAACTCCTCTCCCATTCATCTTGTTCTTATAGACTTAAGAGGACATTCTGGGGTGTGTAACTCTTTAAAGGAAGCTGTTATTTCAGCAGCTAATACTATACAGTGCTTACTCTCTGCTTAAAGGCATTGTGTGTTCCAAGAGGCAGTGGTTTATCATTTGGTTTGAGGACAGTGATCTGGTTTAGGAGCTCATAAACTAAAGATAGAGGTCAGTTGCCCTTGTTTTCATTCTGAACTGCTTAGCTTTTTGGAAAAATTTGGAAGGCTTTATGTACTCTAGTATTATTATTAAATGCTTCCCCCCCTCCTTCTTAATTCTGCATCTGCTTCTAGCAAACTTGTCTTTCAACATATAATGGAGGTGCAGTGTGTTCTATCTATGCTGGGGCTCTCTAACTTAGAGACTAAAATATTCTCCAAATGTACATTATAGATTATTTGCCCATCAGATGCTACTAAATTCAGAGAAAGAAACTGTTCCTTTTCCTACCCCTGGTTCTTCCTGACGAAGAATTAATATATTTAATCTTCTACAGGATATTCAAATAGAAGCCTTGCTGATGAGAGCCTGCGAGCCCATAATTCAAAACTTTTGCCACGTAAGTGATGTCTGGAGAATTAAGGGTTAGAAACAGAACTGAATTCACTAGGACTCTGGCCCCCAAGTGTGTTGGATCATCTCTGTCTTCAGCATATGTTACTCCTGAGTGACCAACTTTGAGAAGTTGAAGATGTAAACAAAATCAAGAGGGGTTGCCACTATCCTGGGGAACCTTACTTGGTCGTCCTTTGTAGGTGTCCAGATATGTGCTTCGCAGCAGATGTTGGGATGCCCTTTACAGAGGGACCAGGGAAGGCCCTGTGGGCATGGCTGAGTTGTTTCCAGTACATCAGTGCAGGACTTGCTGGCAGTAACAGTGGCTTCCCCTTCCAACTGTCTTCTTGTACCTGGATATTGAGAAAATTCTTTTACTTTGTTACTTTATTCAAGTATTAGATTACCTAATTGTGGGAGCAAAACATACCCAGGAACCATGAGGACCTGACAACCAGGAAGCAAAGGAGCAAAAGCACTGACAGCGTAGTGCATGTTCTTATTGGAGCTCCGTGCAGGGCCGCTTGCTGTGTGAATTTTATTCCCTAGATGTTTGTCCCTTATAACTTCACAGGCTTATTTTGACATACTTTAATACATACCTCATTTGCATTGTTTATGGACTAGACTATAAGATGTGTTTATTAATTGTTACAAATGAAGTGTGAATGTGCACTGCCTTTTCAGGATGTGGCAGATAACCAGATAGACTCTGGGGACCTGATGGAATGCCTGATACAAAACAAACACCAGAAGGATATGAATGAGAAATGCGCCATTGGTGTCACTCACTTCCAGCTGGTCAGTAACACCGGGCAGGGCCTTGTTGCCTTGACTGCTCTTGTGAAAAATTGTTTTCTCCCAATACATGTCCTATTCTTACTTGTTCTCGTTAAATGTGTTTTTTTCCTGCTATGGCCAGATGCTTTGTTAGGCTCCTGAAAATTCAGTGATAAATATAGTGGAACCTCAGTTTTCGAACTTAATGCGTTCTTGGAGGCTGTTCGAGAAATGATTTATCGAAAACCAAGTCATTTCCTCCCAGTAGAAAGAATATAAATTGAATTAATCTGTTTCAGACGGTCCAGTGATTCCCTGCTTTAACCTTTCTTATATATAGTACATGTCTGATGTACTGTTTAATCTGTAAAAAAAACACTTCTTAAATTTATCGAACCATCCCCTATTAGCTTTAAATGAATCACTTTTAGCATCATTCTAGTGTTCTTCAGGTCAGCATGTAGCATCTTTGTTTGTTCATATATTACTGCCTCCAAAATGGTTATCACTGGTTAACTGCTTTTAATTTATCAAAATCAAGTTTTTCTACCTCTCCAGTTGTCTGTGATCATTGTTTCTTTCTCACCATTAGCAATATTAGCACTCTTGATGGTCTCCTTATGTTTTAAAACTGTGCTAATCATTGCTTTCCCAGCAACACAAGCATTCTCTCCTTTGTTGCCTGAGAGACGCTTTGTGTCATGTGGAGGTATCAGCATAAAGGATTGTCAGGTTGACAACAGAGACATTTTTTTCTGTAACTGAGATGGGAGGATTTCCAGAAATGAGGTTTGACTGTATACAGTTGGTTCCCTTAGGGAATATGTAATCCACTGGGGATAGAGACAGTAAGGAGGCATTTCCTGCTTCAGTCACATCCCTTGCTTTCATGATATATTTTAGCCTTTCCTTGAACAGTCTCAGTGAGACCTGCTGTTCTGGGTCACTGTTCATTGTAGCAGCTCAAATAAGTATCAATACAGCGGACTCTAAGCCTTTTTTCCCCTTAATCATGTTACCCAGATCTGTCATAATAAGACGGTTAAATCGTGCTCTCCTTTGTTACCACATGTCTAACAAGTGTTTCTGGCAGAGCAAACATTTTCTTGCCAGGAGGATGCAATCCAAGCATCTGTGTAAAATTCCCCTCTTCAGGGGCATATAAACTTTGACAAATGGGTTCAGGGCCTCCAGGGTGGAACACACAAACCCTGCCCTGTGGATTGTGTTCTAGTAAGAGGAAGACACAGATAGAAACAGGTGAGCCTGTGAAGAAAAATAATTCATGAAAAGGTTGGAGGATGAAGGAGACAAGGGACTGCAGAAGGAGGTAGTTGAATAGAAATGCCAAGGGAGTGACAAAACCAGAGGGAGATCTGGGAGAAGGGTCCTTTTGGCCAAGGGAACAGCATGTGCGTGATTGGAATGGCAGGGCACTGCTGTGTGTGCAGCAGAGGGAGGAATGGGGAGGTTAGCAGTTCACAGAGCCTGTGGAGACAAGGACAGTCATGCAGAGGCCGGAAGGCTGGCTGCTGCAAACTGTACCAACACAGTGTCACCCAGCACTGCTGGTTAGGACTTGCCTCCGAGCTTCTGACTTGCTTTTTCATTGTTGTTTTTAGGTACAGATGAAGGATTTTCGGTTCTCCTACAAGTTTAAAATGGCCTGCAAAGAGGATGTGCTAAAACTGTGCCCCAACATAAAGAAGAAGTAATATAGCTTTTAATTGATTCATTCCGCTTCTCTGAACTGCCTTTTAGCTCCTGAATGAATATCCAAACTGTCAGGCAGCCTCCCGCTGCCTGGAGCCCACTCCTCCGGAAGTGTGGCCAAACACTGCCTTGTCTGGAAATCATCTCCGTAGCTGCTGAGCCACCACTGGTGGTGGTGGTTCTGATGTGGGAACCTCGTAGACTAAGGAAGCATTTTTAAATTTCCCATTTGGGGCTATGTCACTGGTGGAGCAGATGGAGGTTGTGTACTTGGGATCAAGTAGCAGTGTGACGACCAAGTTACCTGACTTCCTCCCGACATAACTCCACTCGGCCATCTCTTCAGGGAAGGAGTAGCTTTGCTGAGTTAGAGATACAGTGAAAAACAAAACTACTCATTTAGGAATTACATCTTAATGAGGAGAGATGAGTTTGTGGAGCATGACCACCTAAATCCTTCCCTGTCACTCTTTGCAAAGGCACATTTCCATTTCTATTCCCCTCATATAAACCAAGTGCCCATTTTGCTCAGGTTTCTATATTTTGCAGTAATGAGTTTCATAGCCATGAATGAGTACATCAAAGCCATGGTCCAAGTTAAGAGAAACCTTCCTCTCTGATCACAAGTTTTTAACAAAACAAGTATTGAACTGTCCTCGCCTCTTTGGCCTCCCTGCCAGTCAGGAATATAGTCAGCAACATTTATGACATATATAGTCAAATTGCTGCTTTTAGAGCTCTGAGGACACAGACTTAAGGAAAGGCATTCAAAACATGGTGAAAGGGTCATGGGTTCTGGGAGGGGGCGTTGCGCTGGCCTAGCCCAGCTCTCAGCCGCCTGCCCTTGTGTGGCTCCAGCCAGTCCCAGGCCTCCTCCTTTCCTTGGCAGAGTGGACGTGGTGATCTGCCTGAGCACCACCGTGCGCAACGACACGCTGCAGGAAGCCAAAGAACACAGGGTGTCCCTGAAGTGCCGCAAGCAGCTGCGGGTGGAGGAGCTGGAGATGGTAATGCCTCACCCAGAGCCGCCCTGGGGCAGGGGAGAGGAAGTGGGAGAGGGGCAAGGGCCAATTGAAAGGTTTTAGCCACTAAAATTTTCCCATATGACAGCTTCTTGTTTTACTTTGTATTTGAATGAGAAAATACTTTTACTGTGTGAAACAAAG
Organism: Murina feae; assembly: GCA_004026665.1. Classification (NCBI taxonomy): domain Eukaryota; kingdom Metazoa; phylum Chordata; class Mammalia; order Chiroptera; family Vespertilionidae; genus Murina; species Murina feae. The sequence goes on along the minus strand of PVJC01017437.1, from coordinate 6,071 downwards.
TCCAGAGCTAGACGCAGCTGTAAGCATGCAGTACAGTCATTGCATAGTAATGTCCGCGGGATCAAAGGTCTCTCCTTTCACTCTTCTGTACTTGCCCCAGCTTCGCCATGAGGCTGCTTCCCCTCCTGATGGCGGCCTGCAACACTGGGCCACCTGCCCCAGATTCCTCTCCAGCAGGAGAATAAAAACAAGAGAAACCTCCCCAGCATGAAAAAGAGGTCTTTCCCTTCAATTTAATCGTGTCAGTTTGAGGTCTGGGCCCAACCCCTGACCAACAGCAGTCTCCAGGGGAGTGCCAGGCACTGATCACCCAGGGGAAGTGGAAATCAACCACAGTGTGCACTTTAAGAGGAAAATTCTATTGTGCAAAGGAAGTCCATGGCCATGCAGCTAGTTAGTGACAGAACTGAAACTAAATCCCCATTCTCCTGCCACTTTGCTGTCAGGATCCAGTCAAAAAATATGTAGAACATTTGGCACTCCAGCTCAGAGTAACCTCCCTTTTCCATGCTGGTTCCCGCTCCTGCAGACAGAGGACATCCGTCTGGAACCAGATCTGTATGAAGCCTGCAAGAGTGACATCAAGAACTACTGTTCCACGGTGCAATATGGCAATGCCCAGGTAACTTGTGTTGTTTTTTAACTGCAGAAGTAACGTGAAGGTGACATTTTACTTGATTTAGTGTGTGTGTGTGTGTGTGTGTGTGTGTGTGAGAGTGTGTGTGTGAAGGTGACATTTTAAAAATTAATGCTTTGATGGGATAGGCCTCATCACATCCTATCCAACCTAACCATTCTCTCACGAGTTACGCCAGACTTTTCCTAAAGTTTCTCTTTGTCTCCTATTAATTCTCTTTCCTCTTTCAGTTTCCGTGTCTGCCTAGTAACTCTTAATGATCCTTCATATGCCTCCTCCTCTCCATAGCTTTCCCAGCACTCTGCACCTCTGTAGTTAGTTATTCCCTCACCATGTTCCCATTGCAGTGCTTAACTAAAGGTCACACAAATATCACCTAAAAAACTTCTTTAAAAATACGTGGAAACAGGGGCCTACCCAGAATCATCAAGAATGAAGTGCAAGCCAATAATTTTTTTTAGAATAGTCCAAGGATGTATTTTATTTTTTCCCATCACCATTTATCCCCTTTATACCCTCTTCCACCTCCACCCTCTGCCCCTTGCTATCACCACACTGTTGTCCAGGTCCTTGAGTTCTCTCTCTTCTTCCTTTTTTGTTCAATCCCTCTGATTTTTTTTTTTCTCATGTTCTCCCAGTAACTCAACTGCCCCTTGTAGTTCAGGCCATCGCCATGGAGCTTTCCTTTCAGATAGTGGCTTCACTGTCTTCTTGTCCCTGGTGTTGTTGATGCAAAGTCGCAGGACCATCTGATTCTCATTTCTATGTAGCTAATTCGCCTCTGAGTTTTCTCTTTATCTTTAATCTGTATTTTCACTGTGATATAATTAGGTATTCTTGATTGCGCTGTTACCTTTTCTCTCAGTTATTTGATGATTCTTGGTTGTGCCTTGAGAATTTCACAGAAGTCTCGTGACTTTATGCTATAACCCTGGCTACTGCAGCTTTCCATCTGCTTCTCTTCTGCATTGTTCACAGAGGATAGAGGGAAGGAGTCAGGATATACTTAATTCACTACCGTAAATCCATCCTATGCTACTCCGTGCACCCGCTTTTCCCTCTGGCCATTACCTCACTGTTGTTTGTGTCTGTGGGTTATTCACATGTATTCTTTGGCTAATCTCGTCACCTTCTTTCATCCAGTTCCGCCCCCCCCCCCCAACATTCCCTCCCCTCTGACAGCTGTCAGTCTGTTCCATGTAGTTATGCCTCTGACTCTAGTTTGTCAGTTTATTTTGTTTGTTAGATTCCACATAGAAGTGAGATCATATTTGTCTTTCTCTGACTGGCTTATTCACTTAGCATAGTATACATTATGCTTTTATGTTAATCCACTCATCTTTTTTACTGTACTTGTTTGTTTATATAAAGTTCACCCTGTGTGGGGTAAGGATTGGGTCTAATATATACCTGGCATCTAATGCTCTATTCTCTTGTGGTAAGTGGTGAGCTGATCTGAACCTCCTAGCTTGTGCCTGCAGTCTAGTCATGGTTATTGCTCCAGAGAAAGCCAGAGAGCCTCCTGTGTGCTTCAGAAGGAATCTTGACGAGGATCAGCTCGAGAAGGCAAAAGAAGCCAGGGATCCTGAGTGTGTTTCCTTCCCTTTAGAGTTCAGTGCAGCCTGCTATTCATCCATTATTTTTATATGGTTGGTTTACTATGAGCTCTGAAGTTATAAATCTATAAATATAATTCTCCTTGGTAAGGAAACCCTGATTGCTATTACCTAGGAATTAGACATGGAAGGTACTTGAAGAAAGGCGGGATGTACTGAGATCTGAATGCTTCGGTTGGAAGATATGGATTATCAATCCTGGTACACCCTTAACTTGACCATTACTCTATGCCCTAGATTATTGAATGTCTGAAAGAAAACAAGAAGCAGCTAAGTACCCGTTGCCACCAGAAAGTTTTTAAGCTGCAGGAGACAGAGATGATGGACCCAGAACTAGATTATACCCTCATGAGGGTCTGCAAGCAGATGATAAAGGTAAGAGGTCCAAAACCAAGCACTAAGCACAGGGTGAGTAAAAAGGACAGCATAAACCTCTTTAAATGCCAGAGAAAATTCATATGATCTTCCCATTTTCATTGTTTATACAGCTAAGACGTGGTTCTCAAAGTCTGGTCCCAGACCAGCAGCATCAGCATCTCCTGGGAATCTGCAGATTCCTGGGCCATCCCAGAGCTGCTGAATCAGAAACTGGGAGTGGAGCGTCTGGTTTAAAGCTCTCCAGACAATTCTGATGTATGTCAAGTTACAAAAACAAAACCCTGAGCTAAGATAAACGAACTCACTGAGACCTGAGCCACTAGTAACTAGAGGTCCAATGAATGTATGATCGGTTTTGGGGGCAATTCGTGGTGGTATACTGAGAAAGCCACCTTCAGAATGTCCTAACCATTAATCCACCAACATCGAAAGGCTTTTCCATTTTATAAGTTTTTTGGTTTATTTACTTCTGCAGTGAACATTCTCTACAGCAGGACTGACTTGAGAACCTAGACATCAGTTCCTGGATCTATCCATATATACAGAGATTAAAGTTAAGGTTCTGACCACTGACTTCCGCTTCCCTTTAAAATAAAATGCTACTTTTCAACCTATCAAATAAATTCCAAAGAGCATTATGAAAGTTGGAAGTCTCTCTTGGTGAGCCTATAGAATTGAGTCCTCTGTAAAAGTGGAAATATCAGGGTTCATTGGGTTTGACATTACTTCTATAAAGATCAGTCACCAGTCACAACCCCATATTCAGATGTCAGTATACAAGAATTAGCAGGTAGAGGTAGAATTTTTTACTAGTCCAAAATGGAGCTCTGACTTCAAGGACACTCACCAGTGTTTAGGGACTAGCCCTGTAGTTCAGAGATAAACCAGATGGGTCCTTTCCACACATCCCTGTTCACATTGGTTACTGGGTAATTCCTGAGTTTCCCATTGAAATTGGGTAGATATTTGGCCACCTGGTACAGTTAAATTCATGCTTAATAATATGCTCATGAGTTGCCACGTTATGTAACAGCCATGAGGATGGGGAGTCCATTCTTTGTAAACTAGGAAGACACTGAGGGAGGAGAAAGACATGTGAGAGCAACAGTGGAAAGTAGGTAAAGAATACCGACTTGAGGCTGAATGCTTATTCACGCTTAATCATTTCTCTTGTACCAAGCGATACCTGCAGGCTGCTTCTGTCATAAGCTACTCAGCAGGTGTTTTGAGTAATACAGGTGATGCAGATGGTGTCAATTGCCATATTTGAATAGCTGTTTTTATAAAACTTTGATTCTTTGCAGAGATTCTGTCCAGAAGCAGATTCCAAAACCATGTTGCAGTGCTTGAAACAAAATAAAAACAGTGAATTGATGGATCCCAAATGCAAACAGATGATAACCAAGCGCCAGATCACCCAGAACACAGGTAACATCTTGGCGAGGCTTTCCTGGCCCCGCACTTAATGGACCGAGTGGGCGGATCCATGCCTCTTAAAACTGTAGGTGCTTTGTTGCTTGGGAATTCTCAGGGAGAGCTTGGATGTGAGCAAAAGAGCTTAATCTTCCTTTGAATAGTATCCAGGAGAACAGAACGAAAGCCATGGGAAAGAAGAGGCTGAAAAAATAGAAAACTGCCTTTGAAGGGCTTACAAAAGAGATCAGGGCTAGATTTCTTGAAAAGTGTAGAGATTTAATAAAACTTCACGAATGTGGCAGGTGAGTATATGGGTCATTCATTTTAGAACAAAGAAATTTTATCTCTGAGTTATGTTGTAACTAAATGGCCAAGGTGAGTTGGATATTTTGTTCTCAGTATTTTCAAAACTAACTGTATGGGGAAGGTTGATGTCTGCTTGATGGTTGTGAGGACTGCTCAGAAGATCAGTCTCAGACGCTGAGCAGCTGCTACCCGGTAGTAGAAGGATTCCTGGTTTGTATTTCTGACTAAAAACAAATAGTGAGAGCTCAGTATATATACATTTTTTTTTTTTTTAAATATTTCAAGCAGACTTTATAGAGGTAGTTTTTGCACTGATTGACATAGACAATCTAGAACTGTGGTACTTATTTTGCTGTTACTTTGCAGAAAAAAACAGAAGCAACTAAGTGTATACAATTAAATATAGATGTGTACTTATTACTTAAATCCTTAACAAAAGTAGTGAATATTCATTACATCATAAAGACAAGAATAAATTGAAAGATAATAAATGTAGATAGTAGTAGGAACACCAAGACTATTAGTTGACATGAGCAATATTCAGATTAGACTTCTGTGTCCTGTAACTGAAGAATACACATCTTTAGTATATATACATTTAAAGAATAAACACATCAATGGTTTATTTTTGGTCATTGATATAATATGTCCCTTTTTGGAAGGTGGCTCTCTAAAAATTTGTGAATCCAGTTGGAATACATATTTTATCATGTTCTTAACACTTTCTGCTCTAGATTACCGCCTAAACCCTGTGTTAAGGAAAGCCTGTAAAGCCGACATTCCTAAATTCTGTCACGGTATCCTGACGAAGGCCAAGGAGGATTCGGAACTGGAAGGCCAAGTCATCTCTTGCCTCAAGCTGAGATATGCTGACCAGGTAAATTGGCCTGGACTGTCCACAGAGGTGTGTTCATGGAGCCGCCTCTGTTCCTGGCACTAGTTCTCGTGGGAAGGCCTCAGCTCGCTCCTACTGCCCCAGGACCTTTTTATACTTTCCCCAAGTCAGGGGCCAAGTGAAAAGTTGAAGTTGTCTAATAGCCTGACATGTTCTCCCGTTGTCACATGTAGCGCCTCTCTTCAGACTGTGAAGACCAGATCCGGATTATTATTCAGGAGTCTGCTCTGGATTACCGACTCGATCCTCAGCTCCAGCTGCACTGCTCAGATGAGGTAGGATTAGGGATGAAACCGGTTGTGAACAGAGCTGGTCAGAGAAGTTTCATTGGAGCAAAGTTCCTTATTCTCTTTCCCTGAGCCCTGCCTCCAGGGTGAGGTGAAGGCCATCTTTTGGCTCTCCATGGTCTAAGTTCCTGGTTCTCTGTAACTCGGAATTAGTCCTGTCACTATGCAGGGCTGATTCTGTAGTTCCTGATTAAACAAAAACATTCTGGTATTATGTCTCTACATGTAGTTTACTCTTCCCTTCTCCTAGTTTTGATAGTGAACCCAGAACACCCCAAGACTTGGCAGAAAGATAGACATGCTCCTATAATAGCTCTAAAGAAGTGCCGGTCCTTGGAAATCATTTGACTTCCTAGCTAGAAAGGGCCGAGTGGAGAACCTTGTTCAACATATGTGAACTTGAGGGGGTCGTAGCTAAAAATACTTCGAATAAGCTTATTCAAAGCTGTCCAAAAAAGATTACATTTTTAATATGTGCTGCAGGCTATGTTCTTGGATATCTCTCCTCCCTTCTCTCTCTCTCTCTCTCTCTCTCT
>PVJC01017436.1:0-32538 GCA_004026665.1 Murina feae | reverse complement strand
TCAAAAAAGAGAACAACATGCTGGGGAGGGCAAGAGTCTGAGAGATCAACATAGAGGGGGTGCCTGCTCCAAGCCTCCACGGTGTGCCTGGGGGCAGGCCCCCAGCAGGTAGACACACACAGGAGGACTGCTCCGAGCCTCAGATGCGGCTGGGGGCAGGTCCCCAGTGATGACACACACACACACACACACACACACAGAAGGCGCCTGACAGACTGGGGCCATCATAGGACATCCACTGAAGGGTCCCAGACTATGAGAGGGCACAGGCCGGGCTGAGGGACTCCCTCCACCCCGAGTGCACAAATTTTTGTGCACCGGGCCCCTAGTATATGTATAAGCTTGGTAGTCTCTACAGCAAGCATGTCAAACTCAAAGGCTAACACAGACCAAATAAAGGAGTTTGACATGCTTGATCTACAGTTACAGGCATCCACTGGGGGCCTTGGAACAGACCCCCCTTCAATAGGGGCACAGTATCTAGGAAATGAATGACTAACCCTGGGAGAAGCGGTCTTTCCAGAGCCAGCAAGGCCCCGAGATGTCAAACAATTACATAAGACAATAAAGCACAATTAATGCATTACATGTTTGGAAATTACATACATCAGAAATGTTCTGCAAGGATGCACACCAAATATCAACAGTGGTTACTTCTGGAGAAAAGAATAGGACTGATGGGGGACAGGAGAAAGGACATTGTAAAGGAGATTTTTCACTTTTACTCTGTATACTTCTGTATCGGTGGGAGGGGGTGTCCTCTTCCCCACTGGGTGCTGGGAGTAGAGTCCTTATGATATCTCAAGAAAAAGAATTTTCTGAAAGTTGCATAGGAGGATGAGGAATGTTTATTTGCGAGGAATTACATCCCTGGGTTTCCAAGGTCCCCTTCCTCTTCACACGGTCCTGGAAGAGGTGCAGCTTGGGACGCAGCAGAGCTGGAAGCAAAGCCGGCATCCAGAGTTTCCTCTCATAGTAGAGCTGGGTCCTGGGCAGCGTCAGGCTACTTCAGTCCATTAGACCATGGTGTGGGGTCCAGTGGCTGTGGGCCATGCGGGCAAACACAGGAGAGCAGAAGCATGAGAGCCTCGAAAGCCAGGAGTCAAAAGAGTAAGAGAGGGAACTCCTCTGTTTAGGATATTAAACATATCAGATCTGTCTGTGCTTTAGTGGCCACACCCACCCTGGCCAATGACCTGTTCCCAAGTGTGACCGACAAATACCTTCCCTGTTTCACCCAAACTTTACTGGGCATGCGTCTGTTCTCCACCCAATTCAGTCCCTTCCCCTCATCCCCGCCCGGGCTCTCCCATCCCCCACCTCCCCACCCCCCATCATCTGTGGATGGACCAGTGGTTTCCAGAGAAATGTAAAGCTGCATAAATGACATGCCTGTGTTATCTGACCTTCCCTTGCTCTTTTCCTGTTATTAATAACTGGAGGCCCAATGCATGAAATGCATGCAAGAGTAGGTCTTTCTTCCCCTGGCAGCCAAAACTGGCTTCCCTCTGGCACCTGAGACCCAGGCTTCCTTCACAGTCCCAGCTTCATCTGGAAGGTCGTCTAGAAGGATGTTTGGAATGCCATCCAGTCTAATTAGCATATTGTACTTTTATTATTATAGATAGGTTAATTGCAACAGTATCACTTCTACATTACTTAAAGTATTATTAAAAGAATAGGTTCATCCTATCTAATAAAAGAGTAATATGCAAATTAGGGGTCACTCCATGACAAAGATGGACACACCCATGGCCACAAGTTGGCGGTCCCCATGGACACAAGATGGCCGCCCCCATAGCAACAAGATGGCGGTGCCCAGTCCAATTCAGCCCCGCCACTGAAGTGGTCAGGCCTGTTAGCCAGGCAGGTGGCTGGGGAGGCGGGGGGCCTGAGGAGAGGAACAGGAAATCAGAGGGGGCTGGGGGTCCCCTGACTGAGCCAGAGGCCTTCGCCAGAGGCCTCAGGCATGGGCAAGAGCGGAGCTGATGATCAGAGGGGTCAGAGGCAGAGCTGGTGATCGGAGAGGTATGAGGGTGACCTACCCAGGCCTCAGGCCTGGGCAGGGGCAAGGCCAGAGATTGCAGGAGACTGGGCTCTACAGAGCCAGCGATCGGAGGGACAGGAGCAGAGACTGCAATTGCAGTGATCTGGGCACTGATGGAGCTGGCAAAGCAGGGGCCTGGGGGTCCCCTGCCTAGGCCTGCAGCCTTGGCCAGAGGCTGCCAGTGGGCAAGGGCAGAGCCGGTGATGGCAGGGGACAGGATCAGAGCTTGTGGTCGCAGAGGCCTGGGCTCTGTGAAACCAGTGATCAGAGGGGCTTGAGGGTCTTCTGCCCAGGCCTGCAGCCTCAGGCAGAGGTTACAGGCCTCGGTAGGGGTGGAGCTGGGATTGGAGGGGCAGGAGTGGAGCCGGTGATCGGAGTGAACTACAGAGGAAACACCTTTTCTTACAGCTCATTGGCTAAGCTCCCTGTATGACACTGGTAATATTCTTAGTAACTTGGCAAATAAGAATCCAAAAAGGCAATCTAGGGTTTTTCCACTACACTCCTGGAGACAAAAAATGAAGGTCAAGCCCTGACCGGTTTCGCTCAGTGGATAGAGCATTGGCCTGGGGACTGAAGGGTCCCAGGTTTGATTCCGGTCAAGGGCATGTACCTTGGTTGCAGGCACATCCCCAGTGGGGGGTGTGCAGGAGGCAGCTGATTGATGTTTCTCTCTCATCAATGTTTCTAGCTCTCTATCCTTCTCCTTTCCTCTGTAAAAAAATCAATAAAATATATATATTTTTTTTAAATGAAGGTCTGCTGGAGGGCTAAGAAATGTCATATCCTGCCCTAGCCAGTTTGGCTCACTGCATAATGCCTCAGCCTGCTGACTGCAGGGTCTGGGTTCAGTTCTGACCAAGGGCATGTTTCTAGGTTGCAGGCTCCTCCCTGGCCGGGGCCCAGGTCAGGGCTCATGCAGGAGGCAACTAATCAAAGTATTCCTCTCACTTTGATGTTTCTCTCTGTTTTTCCCTTCTCTTCCACATTCTCTAAAAATCAATGGAAACACATCCTCAGATGAGGATAAAAAAAAAAAAAAGAAAGAAAGAAAGAAATGTCATATCCTAAGACACATCTTGAAAATGCCTAAAGAAAGTTGTCATTTTTTTTCATGGTGAAGGGACTAGAGTCCATGTTGATGAAAACACCTTGGGCTGCAGTGACTCGCAGTGGCTGCAGCAGTGGGGTGATGGGGCTTGTTGCTTCCCCTGATTAGCCTGGTTGCCTTCCACAAAGGGAGGCCAGACTGTGCCTTAAGCCCGCTCCCCAAGGGAATCGGAGCGGGCCTAAGCCATCAGTAAGACATCCCCAGAGGGCCCCCAATATGTGAGAGGGGGCAGGCTGGCCTGAAAAACCCCACCACCACCACCAGTACACGAATTTCGTGCACCGGGCCCCTAGTATATGTATATTTAGAAACGTAGGAGACCACTGAATGCCACTGATCCTATTTCTATTCTATTGATAATTACTGTTTTATTCTTCTAACATTGAATAAATATGTATGCTCCTCTGTCCCAGCGAGAGAAAAGTTGCTTTGTGTTATCTTCACTTCTGCTGGAAGCAACATGAAATATATTCAAGTACTCAGTAGACTGGCAGGATAAGCTCATGTGTGCTGTGTCTCTGTGGAGAGATTTGAGGAGTGACTCGTTTCCCCCAAATATCTCTTTTGTTGTTGGCCATGGAGCCCGCTTTCCACCCAGGTCCTTTGTTCTTTGGGTTGAGATGCTGTTTGCTCTCCTGAGTTCCTGATAGTGCTGCAAGGAGGGACCTGCAAGCTATGATTGGTCCTCAGCACCTGGACCTCATTATCAACACCAATAAGCCAGTTTAGTCTCCAGCCTCTTCCCATCATCCCTTCAAAAAGCAGACAAACAAGCATACAAAAATAATAACTGGGAATTTCCATTTCTCTTGTTTTCGCTTCTGGGTTTCTTGTTGAAGATAATTTTTAAAATTCAGAAAGGAGACCCTAGCTGGTTTGACTCAGTGGATAGAACGTTGGCCAGTGGACTGAAGGGTCCTGGGTTTGATTCCAGTCAAGGGCACATGCCGGGGTTGTGAGTTTGATCCCCAGTAGGGGGCCTGCAGGAGGCAATCCATCAATGATTCTCTCTCACTGATATTTCTAACGCTCTCTCCCTCTCCCTCCCTCTCTGAAGTCAATAAAAATATATACTTTAAAAAAAACTTGGAAAGGAGTTGAATAGGGTCACGTGGGGGATGGATGTTTAATAAACCTTTGGTGGAGGAATGGAGGAAGCTGAAGGAAAGGGAACGTGGACACTAGAAAGGCCCTTCTGCTTCTGGAAGGGGGAGAAGGGAGCTGGTGTGGAAGAGGAGCAGGAAGCGTGGGTTTTATGGGTGGTGTCTGGGGCTGGAGTAGGAACAGGACGGGAGCAACAACATCGCTAGGCATGAAATCTGAAAATTTGGCCTGAGCACCAGATAGAGTAAATAAATGCCTATGTATGTGTTTATCAGCAGCCACAGGCAAACCTAGTGATAAGTATGGGTATCACTGAAATTATACAAGGGAGAGATTTGTTCTCTGTGTGAGGTCGCTGACCAGCAGCCTCACGTCACCTGGCAACACGTTAGCAATGCAGAGTCTCAGGTTCCAACAGACCTACTGAGTTGAGAGCTGGGGGTGTGGCCCACAATCTGGTTTCATCACGCCCTCCAGGCAATTCTGGTGCACTCAGTGGATTGATGACTACACTAGATCCGAGGTCGGAAAACTGCTTTTCTCTAAAGGGACAGATAATAAATATTTCAGTCTTGGAAGGCTGTAAGGTATCTGTCTGTACTATTCCTGCTGCCATTGCAGAGCAGCCGTAGGTAATGTAAAAATGAATGAGTGTGGCAATTCCTTTAAAATTGTATTTATAAAAACAGGGATTTGGCCCATAGATTGTGGTTTACAAACCTCTGTTCTTGATAATAGCAGCTACTCATTATCTCTTGTGGGGCCAGCCTGATGCTCTTTATATATTATCTCATTTATGTCCCCCAGTACACCATGAGGTAGGCATCGCTGCTGTCACCTACAGGCAATGAAATGAGCTTCCATTCTCTCCTAAAGGCATTCCAGAATTCCAGTTGGCAGGCTTATTTTACTGCAAAGCCCATGATGTTTGCTTTGATGTTACATAAACGGAAACTAGTTGCATGTTAGTGAGAGTATTACTAGTAGTAAAACGTAGCCAACATGTTCTTCATTTGGTGAGCTTTGTTATTATTTTAATAAAAGTGCAACAGAATGTTTTCTCTGGGTTCTTGCTACCTCAGTCTCCCATTCCCACTGTTTTGGAAGATGGGAAGTCTCTCTGCTGAGTGAGATGACTCTATACCCAGGGAACCCACAGGGAGAGGATAGGCCTGTCCCAGAAAGTGCTGCCCAGGCCAGGCCTGCACGGCTCAGGGGGGCTGTGGGCATCTCAGGCAGGACTCTCAGGGAAGGTCGGACACGAAACGCCACAGGAACCCCCCTTAGCACAGTTAGCATCAGTGTCCTGTGGGAAGAAGGCTGTAGGAGGGTCACCTGTGAGACCCAGTTGCCCGCTGGGACTGGATCATTTACGTGCACCTTGCACATGAGGTGAGTCAGGATAACAGTAACGACTTACTGCGCACTCTCTTTGCTCTGCATTCCCTTTAAGTGCCTTACCTTCAGTATCTCCTTTTATCATCACGAGGAGATATTTCTGTTTTACACATGATAAATGAGACAACATCACTGGTGAATCCCACGGCTTGGATTTGAACTTGAGTCTGACTTCAAAGCCAGTGTTTCAACGATTACATTATAGCGTTTTCCCTGTGAGCTAAAAACAGGTGCAGGGATGATCTTGGACCACGTATGGGCTTTGTAAATCCCGAATAACAGCTCCATCAGAAACAAAGCTGAAGTACATGGAAGCCTGTGTCTCTGAGAGGCCCCTATTCAAAAACAAGAACCAGAAAATAGACTTCAAGGTCACAGTCAACACAGACTCAGAAGGTCCCTGCACTGTTTAGTCTGGTTGTGGCAGCTTCTCAGAGGCCACGGGCACACATTGGCTGGGTTCTCACCTTGAGCGAGTTATTCCGCCTTCCTCTGCTGTTTCTTCGCCTATGAAATAGGACTGAGAGCCATGCCCACCTCGCAGGGCCTGACCGGCAGGGTGCAGTTTACTGTTGCAGGTGTACTTGTGTGACTGTCCCACCGCACTCTGTGCCAGCTGGATGCCGACATCCTGCCGTTATTTGACACTGGTTACGTGGTCTGCAGCTCCTGCATGAAGAGCGGTCTGGGTGTCGGCCCCTCTGGGAAGCCTGCAGGGTCCTTGCCCCTAAACACTAGGACTTCCTCTTTCCAGGCCTCCACTCCTGCCTTGCCCACCGCCAGCCTGCCCAGCACCCACTCATGGCAGGCGCTGGCACAGGCGGTGTTGAACTCGGCTCTTAGCTACCAGGGGAACTGCCACGTCCTTTACTTTATTCCTTGGTGCTCTCACCTCCTGTCTCCAGCTGCCTGGGCTCAGATTGGCCACAAGCCCTGTGTAAGGGCCTCAGCATTTCGTAACCTGTTCTCAAAGGGCATAGGGTGAACAGGGTGGTGCCACACGTCAGAAAAAAAGGGTATTTGAGGCATATTGTTGGCTGGCACAGTGTTTGGGGAGCACTACTGACATTTCATGGCCTGGAGGCCTGGTCCCTTGCACCTGCCCCCGAAGTCCCACCTGGCCTTCGTATGTGCTCATGATTATCTGAGCAGAGACTCTAACTCCAGTTTACATAGAAACTCAAAGCATTTTGGTTTTAATAGAAGCTGAATTTTCTCAGACTTATTCAGGAGAAGAACTGAACTTTGTTTTATTTTTAATTTTTTAAATCCTCACCTGAGGATATGTTTTCATTGATTTTCTTTTTTGAGAGAAAGAGAGAGAGAGGGAGGGAGAGAGAAACATCCATGTGAGAGAGTGACATGGATCATTTGCCTCCCGTACATGCTGTGTCTGGGGATCGAACCTGCCAACTTTCAGTGCCTGGGATGGCAGACTTTTACCAGGAATTGTTTACTGTTTTAGGAAGGCACATCACTGGTTGCAAAGGCATGCATTGTATTTGAGTCACCAGCACAAGAAACCTATGAGAGTCTCTATCTATGGCTGTTGCATCTGTGGCAATTCCACTGTGTCTGACAACTTCATTATGTCCTACAGGGAAGTAAGGTCTGAGAATTTGCATATTAAAAAGCATGTGGTTCAATTATAAGTTACATATGTTTTTCCTTTCATACGAGTTTCTGTGTTCCACTTTTGAAAATAATATATTTGTCATAATGTCAAGAACCAAAGCAAATTCAGCAAAGGGAACATGTGTGCAGGGTGAAGTCTGGAGACCTCCCCCAGGCTTTCCAGATGCTCTGGTTTGAGACAGGGCACTCTCAGTCCCCAGCAGGGGGTTGTGGCAGCACGTGTCCAGTGTCTGCCAGAGGAGCTCACGGAGCCTCAGCGCTGGGATTTTTATTCAGGGCCGGCCGTGTAGGGTCCTTCTGCCTAGCACCTAGCAAGATTCCACCTCCCAGAAGGAAAGCAGGCATTCAGCATAAACCACATTATACACTCATATGCTGTAGGCACAGTGAGCTACTTTGATGATTAGAGTTGGGGGAACCCTCTGAAGCCCAGGTTACAGCCCAGGGCCAACCTTTTGCTTTTGTTTTGTTTTTGCTCTTGGGGGGGGGGCGGTATAATTGTTCTATTTATTCATACATTTACTGGTTGACTCCTGTATGTGCCCTGACCAGGGATTGAACTCGCAACCTTGGCATATCAGGATAATGCTCCAACCAAATGAGCTACCCGACCAGGGTAGGGCCAACCTATAGGTCTGCCATGCTAATCCTTTTCTTTACAATAGGTTATATTACCTATTAATATCACTGGTAGACAGTAAATGGACAATTAAAATATATTTGTTTACAAGGGACATCAAATCTGATAGGTTGAGAACCACTGTCTTAAACAAAATAGCCCTGCACCCCCAGCTATGAAGTCAGGTTTTTTGTTATTGGCATCATGTACCCCAAATCAAATTTCGAAGCTGAGGTTAAGATTTTAAAGCAATGTGTATGACTTCTTTCTACCACCACATTCTGTTAATGGAAGCAGAGTACTTCTTTTTTTTTTTTTTTTAAAGCCATTTTCTTTTTTTAAAAAATCTTTATTGTTCAGATTATTACAGTTGTTCCTCTTTTTCCCCCCATAGCTCCCCTCCTCCCAGTTGTCACTTCACCCTCTGCCCTTACCCCCCCCCCACTGTCCTCCTCCATAGGTATACAATTATTGTCCAGTCTCTTTCCGCACCCCCAACACCCTTTTCCCTCTGAGAATTGTCAGCCCACTCCCTTTCTATGCCTCTGATTCTATTCTATTCACCAGTTTATTCTGTTCATCAGATTTTTTATTACTTGATTTTTAGGTTCACTTGTTGATAGATATGTATTTGTTGTTTATAATTTTTATCTTTACTTTTTCTTCCCTCTATTATTAACAAACCAAGAATGGCCTATTTTTCTCACGTTATTATCTATAAACTCTGTTTTACTTGGGCTAGGAGATACTTAATGCATGGCCATTGCCTCTGCTACTCTTATTGTAAATATGAACTCTAATTTTTATTTTAAGCCTACAGATCTCCCTTACTTTTGTTATGGGTTACAAACATGATTTCTCCTTGAGAAGCAAGTATCATTCCAATATCCTGGTACAGCACAAAGCATGTAATACAAACAAAATTATAATCCAGTGTTATGGGGTCACCTCTGATAGCCCCCTGGTTGACACCATGCTGTGAAATAAAATGTAGCCCCAGCAGACCCTCCTAAATACAGTTTGCCTAAGCAACAGGTGTGCTGGTTGTTTTCTCATCATGGTGTATATTTCACACCATATAACTCCCAAATGAAAAACAAAAGAATACATACAATTAAATGATGCAAAGATTTAAAGGATTTATGCTTTTTATGGTAGGATGGGAATCCATTAAAATCTTTAAAAGGAACTGTAACTATAATTGTTAATGTCACGTAAATATGTAATATTTATTTTTCCTTAAAAAATTGATATTTAAAATGAAGGTTACAACCACACACACAAAAAAAGCCTGGTACACATTTAGTGAGAGTAAAGCAACCCATATTTGTATTTTATAAAAAGAAGAGATTAATTATCTCACACCTCCTTTTACATGAGCATTTGAAAGCTCCACAGAAGTGTACATTATGCGACAGTGTTCTTCTGTTCTTCCGCTGCTGTTTTCAAACTCACCTCTGACCTTTGAGAGTGAGAACTGGAGCATGCCTGCCCAGCAGGGACTGAGTCAGCAATCACACTGGCAGCCACCCTCTGCACTGCACCCCTCGCTCCATGCAGTTCAAGCCACACGAACCTAACCAAAGTCATGTTAGTAATTTTAGCACATAAGCATGTCGTGTAAGATTCTGTGTTACCATGTGTAGTGGAACCAACCATTTTACTGGCATAAATCCATGTGGATTACCTCTCCCATCCCATTGTAAGACCAGGGGTAGAGGTTAAAGGAGAGCAACAGGGAAACTTGAAACAGCTAGTTAAGCTCCCGACCTCCATTGTTTTGCATTCTACTAAAGTTCCCTCTCCTCTCCCCATGATTTGCCCTCTTCAAGTGGTTTGATGCTGGTAGCTCTGGGGTCCTTATGGAAAAGCCCTGTCACTATTGAGTGAGTTTCTATTGACTTTGCTGAGGGTGTGAAATACTATACTTAGAGATAAAATCAGATACATAATGTAACTGAAGAGACCATTAATGCATTAACTCTTAGTCACATCCTCCTCACCCCATCCCACCCCACCCCACTCTGCTGTTTTTGTCTTCTTTATAAGGGCAGGCTCATGTGAACTATGTCATTAACTAAGCTTGTCATAAACTGCCTTCCCTTATTATCATGCATTGAATTGGGGTGGATGGTCATCCTGGAAGTTCATATTCAATTCAGTTGCTTACTTTGAACATATTATGTTTCATTAGCCGCTCATCTATGTAGAGACATGGGAGAGAGGGATAATTTGTGTCCGTGAATAGTACAAGGACGGCTGTAACATTATGAATTAAAGCCCACTTAGCTGCATTTAAAGTAGAGAAAGTTGGCCTCCAGATATCATCCCACTGAAATCAGTATTGGTGCAGATATCTCTAATCCGTTGGCCTGCCCAAGACTACTTTTTTCCTTTCAAGCTAGTTCCTTCTGGCTGACATTTCAAGTTGACTCACTGAGTCAGTTAAAACCGACTGGGTTATGCCAGCATCACAGACAACTACAAAGTCTCTTCAGCTACAAACATAAAGATGTATTTCTTAGTCATGTTATATGGCTTCTGTGGGTCAACAGTGGAGCTTGGCACATCTTACTCAGGAGACATGACTGATGGAGCAGCCACGATCTCAAACCTTGCTAGATGCCAGGCCAGGAAGAGGAGAGTTCTGGGGGATACTCAATACATGGCCATTGCCTCTGCTACTCTTATTGCAAATATGAACTCTAATATTTATTTTAAACCTGCAAATCTTCCTGACTCCGTGGATAGTACAAGGACAGCTATAACATTATGAATTAAAGTCCACTTAGCTGCACTTGAAGTAGAGAAAGTTGGCCTCCAGATATCATCCCACTGAAATCAGTATTGGTGCAGATATCTCTAATGCATTGGCCTGCCCAAGACTACTTTTTCCTTCCAAGGAAAAAAATGCTCTGGTTTGTAGCACTCATAATTCATTGGCCAGAACTAGTCACATGGCCCCACCTACCCACAAAGTGGTCAGAATCACAGCAGACATGTTCCCATAAGGAGAGAGAAGTAGATATATTTGGCAGGCAGCACTCATGACCACCACACTCAATAAACACCCTTCTCCTCTCTTTTCTCTAGTTTAAACACTAAAGAGTCATCTGTGCTGCTTCTCAGCTTCCCTTTCTCGCAGGAGAGTCGCATGGACACGGTCTGGCCTATGAGACCTAACTGGAAATCTGCCGCAGTGGTTCTCAAGCTGTGGGTCGAGACCCCACCCTTTCACAGGGGTCGCCTAAATACATCCTGCATATCAGATATTTACATTGTGATTCATAACAGTAGCAACATTACAGTTGTGAAGTAGAAACGAAAATAATTTTATGGTTAGGGGTCACCACAACACGAGGACCTCGGCATTAGGAAAGTTGAGAACCGCTGTGCTATGGGATTTATGGGAAAGCTTTTACCTTCCTGATAAAGGGGGCAGACATAGCCATGGAGTTCTTCATTCGCACTTACCCCTCCTTTCTATCTGAAGGTGGAGGCAGTGCCAGGATATGTAGCAGCCTTCTTGGCATGAGCTTGCCCCTACCCCAAAAAACAAAGCAAGCAAACAAACAACAACAGAAAAAGATGGCAGAGCAAAATGATGAGAAGAGTTTGGTTCCTTGGTGATATCAATGACCTATACCAGCCTGGACTGTCCACCTTTGGACATCTTACTATATGAGAAATAGAAACCCCTATAAGCTTTAGACACCATAAGGCAGACTTCCTCAGTTTTGTTTGTTTTTGTGTGTGTGCGTGGGGTGGAGGGGGGAGGGTTGTAGTTGAATAAAATCCTAACAAGCCTGAGATAGTTCTTATTTAATTTGAAATTTATAAGGAAACATCCCATTTAAAAGGTTGCATTATTCATAATTATCCCAGTAAAATAAAAATATGGGCCCTAGTTGGTCTGGTTCAGTGGATGGAGTGTCAGCCCAAGGACTTAAGGATCCCAGGTTTGGTTATGGTAAGGGCACATTCCTCAGTTGCAGCCTGGATCCCCAGCCCTGGTTGGGGTGCGTGTGGGAGGCAACCAACTGATGGGTCTCTCACATTGATGTTTCTCTCTGTCTCTTCACCTCCCTTCCACGCTCTCTAAAAATCAATGGAAAAAAATATCCTCAGATGAGGATTAAAAGAAAAAAATTAAAATATGGTTAGGCCCGGACCTGTGCTTCTCAGTGGTTAGAGTGTCAGTCTATACATGAAAGTGTCCCAGTTCCAATTCACAGTCAAGGACATGTGCCTGGGTTGCAGCTTCATTCCCTGCCCCAATCAGGGCGTGTGGGAGAGACATCCAATCAATGTGTCTCTCTCACATCAGTGTTTCCCTCTTTTTCTCTCTCCCTCCTTCTCTCTTCCTCTCTCTCTCCCTCCCTTCCTACCTTACAATATCTGGAGAAAAGCATGGAAAAAAACTATCCTCAGGTGGGGATATTTTTAATTAAAATATGGTTAGGAACTAATATGACCTTATTTTAGATTACTTTTTCACTTGGTCCTTTTGGAGGAATTTCACATTAGCTCACTTTACCAGTCAGGGTAGACTAGGTTATGATGGAGTAACAAACAGCCCCCAAATCTCAGTAACCACAGCCTCTGCACTTCCTGCTGTATGATTAAGCCCCTGAATATTGATTTTTCTATTTCTTACAGCTAGTTCAACCCTGACTCATATAGTCTCATGTATTCTTAAAAGGATGTTACCTGCAACCTGTGAATATTTCCAGGTTTTCTTATAAAGAGCTGTCTGAAGAGTTGACTACATGTCATACTTTGGTTGGAGTCCCCAGTGTATTTCCCATGATCCCCTCAAACTGCTAAAAATGTCTTTTGTAACTTTTCTCTTCCCCCTTTTTTCCCCTTCCCTCTTTCCAAATTGAAGAACTTTTTAAAAGAAATTCATTAAAAAATGATAAAGCTTTCATCCTGTGGTTTTAAAAAGTCCTGTTTTCACATCTTTTTGGTGTACCTGAGACTCATACAGAAGAAAAACTGTTAGAAATAAAATGAAGGAAGGCAAGAGAGTAAACATGGTCCTGGACACTTCGTAGAAGCCTTGAAACTGGCTGGCTATGGGAATCCCTGCCTGTCCTGAGAATTTTGCAGAATGTGACTGAAGTCTGTCAAAATGTAAAAGACTTTCTAGAACAGAAACTGCAGTTTGTTCAACATTAACCTGGACAGGGACATGTTCTGTTGTGTGAGTGGATGAGCGCCTCCACGCTTCAGAATTGGGTACCTTGACCATCCACATTGAAGCAGGGTAGCAAAAAAGTATCCTTGTTCCTTTCTCTCTGTGTCCACCTTTCTTCCCATCCCCATTCTCTCTGTGTTTAGCAGGTTAAGTGAATGACATTGAGGCAAACAACTAATGGGAACCTCTTCAGATGCACTGTGTGATTCCTGGCCTGTCTCTCCAGAAGGACGGCGCTTGCTTCATGACCATTTATTGATCTCTAATCTTTATTGTCTCATCTTTGCCTCCTACAGGCAAAGGGTGAGAGTTGGATAATAGTATTAATTTTCCAGACATCTGCACATGTGTTAAAGGCCTTTTGAAGTTTGAAGATAGTTTCTGTATGAGCCCACCACAGGGCTAAAATGCCATTAAGGTCTAGATTGCAACAATACATTATAATCATAGCTGCAGAGCCCGGCCGGCCTGGCGAGGGAAAGAAAGCTCATTTATTTCAGTGGAGATTCAAATCAATGTCAGTTCCTTGCCCAACCAGGGCCAATGCCTGCAGGTGCTGGAGGTAAAGGCAGGACTCAGGTGGCTGAAATCCACCCATCACACATGGGAAGTCAGACCCATGAGGGAAATTCTCCATGGCACTGACAACGTGAGATGGAGGGTGGGAGCAGTGAGGTGATAGGGACTCATAAACTTTTTTTTTAAGCCATGGTACATGTTCTAAGATCAGAGAAGCATTTTCTCAGAAAAAAAAATGCTTTTAAATATGTAAAATAAAAGACATAGGATTATGCAGGAATCAGTTACATTGAGGAACAGCTACTAAAGTATTTAAAATATATGTGGCATAAGCACACATGTGCTGCAGTTCTAAAGCGTGAAACAATTAGCTCAGCTGGCAATTCTCAGTTTTTAAGTAATGATTTTGGCACACAGTATTAGAGATGTTTTCAACAACTGTAATGGGACATGAAGATATTTGTGATTTCTGTTGGTGACTAAGTCACCAGTTTATACCAGTTAATGCAATTTGATGCCTGCAGTAACGGCTGAAGAAAAAGCTAAACTTTAGTTCAAGTTTAGTGAAACTAAAAATTCATTTCCGTCCTCCAAGTTCACAAGTGATCTGATTTTATCCATGGACCACTGGAGTCTTATGTTAAGAAGCCTTGAACATCTGTCTTTTCCATTTCCTGATGATTGTAAGTCTGTGTAGACAGAAGAGCAGTTATTTGTATTACTCCTCCCACGAAGAATTTAATATTAGGAAGTCTTTGGGTGACGATGCTGATATTTGATGCCACCCCTGACCATTGCTTAGTGGAGCATGGACCCCGAGGTGGGTTCTCTGGAGTGGAGGTAGGTGCTCTGGAGATACCGACACTGCTTTTTTCTTAGCCCTCTGACAACTAACCACCAGCTGTGCAGCTAGAAGCACTTTGGAAAGTTTGTTTCTCCCTCTTATGCAAAGCTACCTGGCCAGGGGTTGGACCTACCAGAGACAGTAACATTATCACCTACTCTACCCAACTGGGCAAGGTTAATCACCACATGGATGGTACCTGCTTTACAATCTTACATCTGAAACTCTCAGAGAGGAAACGAAAAATGATTTCAAGTGTATTGTGTACACTTTTCTTAGGATTCAACATTGATTCTCCCATGGACCAGAGTTTTAAGGGACAGAATTCAAATTAACCTAAGAATGTAATTATCAGGGAAATCTGTAAAATGTGTGAAGAGTAAGATTTAAAACCAGGAAAATTTTAAATTTCTTGTAGTATACCAGGGGAGCTGGGTCAGCCAGTCCCATTATTGTGATAAAGCAGCATTTGATAGCAACAGCCAGTGTGATAAAATGATTATGGCAACAGTGAGAAAGAATCTAATACGGAAATTGATCTGCAGATCCCAATTCTGTAAAAGCCAACATTGATCAACATAAATGCCAATAGGAGGTCGCAATGAGAACTGCCTAATTCCTGGAGGTGATTCTGGGGTCTAGTGACAGAGTCAAGAAGCAAATGTGAAAAGGAAGCTAAGACTCGCGCAATCACTCCATTGACCTGAAGGTATTTTGGTGGCACATGACAAAGTCTCTCTTTGTCCAGGCTACCATCAGTTAGAAAGAGAGACTGTTATTGTGGAACATAGCAGCTGTCACTGTAGTTATAGTTGTAGTTAGTCTTTGCAGGTCAGGGAGAGGGGCAGGAGAAACCCACCATAGTGCTCTTATTTACTTGGTCTTTGGCAGGCCATGCCCACAATGGCAAGAGAAATGGCCAGTTCTTAGAGCTTGGCTAGGAAAGGTTACAGAGGGTAGAATTCTGAAGCCATCATTTGCCATTTTATGTCCCTTTATTAGTTGTTTTTACTCAGAACTGGTTCTCAACTCAGTTTCATGTTTGGGACCATGACTAGCAACAGGACACCTGCCAGCAGGTGAACGTTAGGGTCAGGACAGTCGGGGAGTATTAAGCCTGTGGAGTAGTTGAAGAGCAGGCAG
The DNA here is from genome assembly GCA_004026665.1 of Murina feae. NCBI lineage: Eukaryota > Metazoa > Chordata > Mammalia > Chiroptera > Vespertilionidae > Murina > Murina feae. Next base: position 16,918 of record PVJC01017436.1, on the reverse strand, counting down.
GATGTCAGGTGGGAGGGTCAGAGCGGCTCCTCCCGGGCTTCCTGTCCAGGAGGGAGCACCCTCCAGGGTTTGAGTGGCCCTCCTGTGGAACAGGAAAGGAGATACATACGTGGAAACAGGCAAGAGCTTAGAACAAGCCACTGTGACATGCTGATGACAAAGCAACTGGGACTCAGAATTGACAACGCTGATGTCCAGGAAATAGTACCTCCCTTCCCCTTACTACCAGTATTTTTCCACTTCAACTGGGTCCCCTGCTATTGACTCTGAGGAGTCTGGGGTCTTGTCAGCATCGGTTACAGGCTACCCAAGCGCGGTTCTTCAATGGGGTCCTGTACCGGGAAGCTGTTTCAGGACTTGTTTGGGTGAGCCTACATTTCTCTCTCTCCCACTCGGAGATTTTCAGCGGGGGAAAGCATGCTATTCTGTGTTTAAAAGATTATCCTAAAACCAAAATGTCCATTCTTGCCCCAGGAAGCTTAGGAAAGGTGCCCTAACTGATCCTAGCTCAGCGATTGTGGGTTGTGTGCCTTTCAGGATCTAGTGCTTCTCAGTGGTGGCGGGAACCTGCGCAGCCACACAGGGCTGCGAGGGCCAGGGCTTCGTTTAACGCCGTTTGCCACCCTGTTGACATTCTTAATATCTTTTTTGCAAACAGGCCCCCACAAGTGCGTCACTGGTCCTGAAATAGCAACATTTATGGAGCGTTTAGTATGTCCCCAACAGCTTAATGAATTGAAACTCTATCCCAGCCCTAAAAATTCAGGAATCCCTTCTCTTAGAGCTAATGTCGTTATTATTATCCATAAAGGAAAGTATCATGCAGAAGATGAAGCAACTTGCCCCAAGTCAAAGCCAGAAGCTGAACCCAGTGCAACACCTGGGCCAGTTGCCCTTCTGCTTCCCTGGTTGCGGATGCCACAGATGGCGAGGGTGCTTCATTGTGAGGCCGAGCCCAGAATCTGTCCCCAGTGTTTAAAACCTAGCTTTGTCGTTGCTGTTTCCTTTGTTTTAAATACTGTGAGAGCTCATCAAGGGCTTGGTGCTGTGGGTTCCCGTGAATCGAGGTGTTTCAGCAATGCAACGACCATGGTCACGGTTGTGGCCCTGAACTTCACTCTGGTGTGGAGTGATGTGGGGCATCTTCTGTGGCTCAGCCATTGGCTTTCTGAGTAACCGATGCACATTTTACATAATGACTTCATTTTCATGCACTGAAGTGCAAGGGCATCATATTTCATTTGTTTTTGATCAGTAGAAAAGTATTTATGGAAAGAAATTTACCACCTCATATAAACAGAACAAAAATAGGGGTTTATACATAGTAAATATTTTGAAGCTCCTGGAATTATTAGCATTGTGGCATTTAAGGAGGAAATTAGTTGTAGTCTTCAGCTCGCAGTATAGGAAAAAACTAAGGTTTTTCAAACCAGCTGATTGCTAGCAAGTGTTCAAAGCAGCCCCATAATTTCCCAATGAGAGTTACTTCTTGGGAATTTGGAGGTCCCCATGATAATGCTCATTTCTTTGCAATAGTTATTTATCAGTCTATAACCAGCTTCTCTGAAAAATAAAAACTCATTTTGGTATTCTGTGAAGTTAAAAATGCTGCACGTGATATACAATGAAAGAAAAGCTCAAAGAAAGGTGACTTTGCACCTTTTAAGAAAGTTTCCATGAAAGCAGTTTATGAAAATTAATAAATCTGAAAAGAGAATAATTGTAGGATTATAGTAACTAGCGACTGTCTCAGAAGAAAATAGATTGTTATTGATATTTATGCATCAAATGCCCATTTAATACTTCACAATTTCCACCCTAGGAGAGTGGGAATTATTTTCCACCTTCTTTTTCAGTACAGCACCTGGGAAACAGATTCTTAGTTTACTGAACAGGCTGGATTAGAACAAAGTGTTGTGTGCCCGTGGAGTATGCAGCGAAGCCAGTGGAGACACGGTCTCTTGTCTTGCAGAGGACATTTGTTTGTCCTGCATTTTCTGATGCACTTGAAACTCCATAATTCGTCATACAAATGTTTATAATATCACATCCATGTACTTCTCTCTCAGATGTTACAATGGGGTCCTTAGTCAACTCACTGGAAGATTTGCTGGGGAAACCACAGAGCAATACTGACTTGAGAGTTTGGCTTCATTTCTATCTCAGAGTCTGTCTTCAACAGCTTCTCCTAATCTGTCTGGGAAAAAACACCCCACAAAACTGAAATCGAAATATAGACTTTATGAAGCAAACTAATAGAAAAATAAACATAAATCCACTTGGCTTGATAAATCCCATGTAAATGGCTGGAAACTGCCAATTGCCAAGAAATGATTTAGCTCGGTGAAATGTTTTTTGTAGCTAATCCTTTAATGTCTGTTTTACATATTACCCTTCCCACTGTTAATATGGAACAGTATTGTAAGCTAGTAATTTTTATGCTCTATATTTCACATTGCTATTAGGAAGCCGCATAAATAACAATTCCCAACGCTTGTTTGTAATACCATGAGGCCTTTCTCACCATGGGGTAAAGTAACAGGGGATTTTAAAAAACTGCTGTGGGGGAAAGCTACAGGGGCAGTAGCCACAGAAGCTGTAAAGCCAACTGAAGCCAGAAGTCTGAAACCCTGAGAATGCACAGCTGAGGACTGCCTGTCAGAAGAGGTGCCACTACAGGCCTTCGTGGAACATTTAGCCAGAAATCGCATTTACGTGATGTCTTCAAAATGGCGTGAAATGAAGGGGGCTCCAGCCACTTGCCCCATGAGACCCGAGTGAGTGCACATCACAACCTCCTATTCATCAGTGCTCTGACCCCACGTGTAGCTCTCACCCCAGTTGTAGCCCCATCCCCACGCAGGGAAGTTTGTGAGAACTCTGAATTTCATGTGTTCTCATCTTTTTTTTCATTTAATAATGAAAGGAGGCGCCTGTCTTATACATAATTCCACGTGTATTTTTTGAGTTTCTCCAAATCACTGAGGAGACATTTCCGCTTCCTAGGAGATGATCTTCCAGTGTAAGCAGTGATCCTTTGACTTTCGTGTCTCCTCCCTGGAGTTTGGAGGAGGGTCCCGCAGGCCAGGATAGTGTAGGCTGGGCCTCTGCGGTGTTGCCGGTGGTCATTTGCCCTTTTCTGCCACGCACCATAGTGAGGAGCTCAGGTTGAACCCCTGCCACCCCTTTAAGGAAGAAGCATGCAGAGGGCACAGTGGCTGGGTGTGTGTCCAAGCCTCGACACTTCCCCCAGGGATCCTTCCCGTCTCTCCTTCCAGACCTTTTCTTTGCTGACATAGGTAAGGGTGTTGGAGGCCAAGGTCAGGATTAGGAAAAAAATGTGGGGTGGGCAAAGGACTACGGGAAAATACATGTATTTTGGAGAGAGTGCTGGACTTAGATCCCAGCTCTGTACTTACTTGGGGTGTGATGCCATTTCTCTCCTTGCCTTCCTCTCGGTGGCCTTGTGAACTGTTTGCAGGTAGATGTCACAATCTCGCTCACCTCCACACCAATGCATAGTCTCTGCCTTAAAGATTCCCCCACCATATTTTTCTGTCTTGTCTCCTTCACCTAAGCAGTCATTTCTTGTTTTTAAAACCTCAGCTATTGCTTGGCAGGAAAAGCCCTCCCAGAGCCCCAGCTGAGGTCCCCGTGGCAAGCAGAGTGAGGGTGCCTGGTGGCTCGGCCTGCTCCAGTGCCTGGGGCCAGGGGCAGCGCTTTTTCATGACCAGACACTATGTAGGACAACTTAGTGGCAGAAAATGTCACAAGGGGCAGCCCTGAAGTCCATGTCCAGGTTTAAGTACCTGACATGAACAGTTCCTCAACTCCTCATGTTTTTCAGTTTCCTCATTCTGAAAATTGAGGTCATAATAGTTTCTGTTTTATTGTGATTGTAAGGATTAAGAAAAAAATAATGTAAGCACTTCACCCATTACCAGCATGTAGTGAGCAGTCAATATGTGTTTGTTGTTTTTCTCCTCAGTTTTATTTTCAGTTAGATTCAAATTTATATGCATCCTTGTGTTTCCCTGGAAAGAATGTAGAGATCTAAAAAGAAATAATAATCTCACCAATTCCAATAATATGTCAAATGCAAATAATAATAATGAAAATATGTTTTTGAATAAGTGAATGAATGAACTTTGAGTATAGTCAGAAAATATATTACCTTGTTCTTGAAGGTATTTCTGTTTTTTAAAAACCCTAGGTCATTCATCTTGTCTAATTAATTTGTTATTTTAGTAAATTGTTTGTAACAATCTATCATTAGATTGTGGAATTGAGAGTGTGACATCTGGATTCAGACTGTGAGGGATTTAAATACTACTTATGTGTATGTGACCTTAGGCAAGATTTTTCACTCTGTAACTCAGTTTTTTCACCTGTAAAATTCGAATAATTGAAGTACTTCCTGGGGGGCGGGGGGCGGTGACAGGATTTTAAAGGGTCATAGTTCTGGAACATATACTTGGTGCTTAAAAGAAAGCTGATAAATGTTCACAGCAGTGGTTGTTACTGTTATTGTCATTCTTTCTTTTCGGTTATCAATGACCTGCCTGTAAAAAAGGATCTGAGCAGGAGAATCCCCAAAGCAACCGAGTTGACTTGATGGAGGAACCCACTGTGGGTTTTGGCACTTAGGCACAAAGAAGCAGCTCAGCTTACAAAAGAGACCAGGAGGGTATCAGCTCCCTTCCTCAGGGAAAAAGCAAGCAGAAAGCCGCAGAAAGAAGGCAAATGGAGGATCCTGGCTCTGCCCTTTTTTGGAATATAACCTTGTGATATTGGGTAACTTCCTTAGCTTTGGTTATCTTGAGTTCTTCATCCCTAAAAATTAAGATAATCGCTTCTTCCACCCGGGTTAAGGACTCATGAGACAAGATCAGAGAATGAACTGCACACAGTTCCTTCTTCTCCGCAGGGCAGAAGGCATTTCATTTCTTCCTAATAAGTGGTACCTTGGGCTCCAGTGACCATCGATGCAATCTCCAATAGTCTGGTGAAAATAGAAGGTCAAGTTGATTCTTCCCATAATCCCTTTAGTTTCATGAAATCAGAGGAAAAATTATTCCCTTGAGTGTAAAAAGCAAAATGCTTCAGAAATCCAGGAGACTTTAAAAAAAAAATAAAGCTTGATTAAAATGTAAAATGCAGTGTAGATAATTTTACAAAACAGCAGGCAATTAGGAAGCATTTGTTAAAGTAGCTGTTAAAGAAATTAGTCATAAAAATGGAGATTTCAAGGCACTTCTCTCTCTCTTAGACCCCAGAAAAGGCCCAGGCTGCTCTGAATCACTTCCTCTCTCAGATCAGAGGCAAAGGAAGCCAAACGGAGGCTTCAGAGTCTTAGGATTCAGAGGCAAGAGGGCATGAATCACTCCACCCGTCAGGTCCCAAAGCCCTGCCCTGGACCCCCAACCCTGCATCCTGTTTCCCAACGCTGCCCCTTCGCTGCTGTGCATGGAGCGTTTCTGATTATTTCTGATGTGTGGGTGATGGGTGTGTGTGTGTGTGTGTGTGTGTGTGTGTGTGTGTAAGACACCAAGATATTTTGGAGCTTGAGTGTGAGAGCTAAGCCTGTTGCCTGCACAGAATATTACCTTATTCATATTTAATGTGTTACGACATTGACCGCCAACTCTACCCTCACTTTACCCTCGTATCACCTCTACTCTATACCAAGATCTCTTTTGCATATTCTGCCTTAAGCATTCCTATGTGTTGTGTTTTTTCTCATCTGTGTCAAGGCTCCTCATTGATATCATCGGCTCCGCTAATTAGCTTCTTCGAGTCTGTTCATAGTTCACAGCCAGGACTCTGAACATAGTAGATGCTTCGTAAGTGCTTCTTTTTGCACTAATTAGAGTGGAGGCTCCCGAGGGCAAGGTCTGCTGTCTGCATCCTCATCCATCTTCCCACTGGTCCTTACCCTGCGGGTCCACAGGGCAGAGTTAATGGAGTTTTGGAAGACAGCAGATTTGCGATAGTCCAGCCATCAGTCTGTAAAGGCCCCGGATAAACTTCCCAGTCACCAAACCAAATGCTGATCCCTCAGGCAGCCACCGGATGGATAATCAGGTTGTCATGGCAGCAGAGACCCTTGGAGAAGGCTTTGAATATAGCTGTGGAATAATTGTTTCAAAAGCATTTTGTAACCTTGGCTCAGAGAAGTAGAAAAGGGGATGTAGAACGATGTCATTTGCAGAGGCACCAGCCAGAGCGAGACGGAACACACTCGGGGCACCTGGAGATTGCTATGCAAGACACCATGAGATTGATATGCAAGGCACCTGGAGATTGCTATGCAAGGCAAGTCTGAGAGTGGTCAGGGGAATCATGATGGCAGCAAGGACTTTTGGGGGTGGCACAAGAGAAAGAGAAATTAGCTGTAAAAATGCCAGACTCTGAAGTGAGATGGAATCTTGGTGGACATTTGTGAAAGGACCTAGAATATTCAGAAGGCCCACTCTGTGTTGCATCTGCAAGATGACTGAAGGCAGGCATTGTGTTTTATCCCAAAATGGAATTAATTAATTAAACATCAGCTTTTATCCAAACAGATTTCTCCTAGGCTTGAATTCTTGTAAATTTAGGAAATGACTATATAATACTCAGTGATGTGATACACAGTTATATAATATTCAGTTTTATAATAAATTCTGAATGGAACAGAATGAAATGTGTGCAATGTGAACCAAAGGTCTGCCACACTATCCTTTGATGGGTTTTGAAAAGGCTGATGATAAAATCACATTTTGAGTGTGGCAAAAAATATAAGGAAAAATATAAAGCTAATGTGTAGATAAGGTAAGACTTGGAGTTTTTAGATAATCGTTTGCTGAGTAAAGCTTCCAAAGGAATAATTAACTTAATCAGACTCTGAGCTATTTTGGGAGATGTCCGTGAACTTTCTTTTAGCGCCTTATATATGCCTCATGCATGCCTCTGAAAATGGCCTTACTACCCAGTGGAAGAAGCAAGGCTTGTTTGCCTGGTTATGTCTAATTCAGAGCCCTATCTAGAACCAGCCTCGTAAACATGTATTAAACCCACCGCAAATGTTTTCTGCCTGTAACAGAGGATACCCAGAAAGTGGAAACCACAGGAAACCATATGCAGTTAGCAATATCAAAAGGTGCTCAGAGGACTTCATAACAGCCCACTGGAGACCTGCTTCCCTTGTGATGGGATTAAAGGGTTGGGACACATGGCCCAGGGTCAGTAGGGGCTGAGTTGGGGGAGCGGAGTGCGGCTCTAGGATGCTCTCTGGACGCTCTGGGTTGAGATCAGTCTCCAAACTCCACAGGGGGATTTGAGAACAAAGGTAAGGCCATAGGAACAATAAATTCTTCATCCAAAAATCCATCTAGTATCCAAACCACCATATTTGTGAGGGAGGTGATCCCTAAACAAGGCCAAGTCCAAATGAGCAACCAGCCCCAATAGTGGGCGCAGCAGCACCATAACGGGAGCAGACAGAAGTGGGTGAGGGGTGTGCAAGAATCTGTGAGGGGTGCGCAGGAGGGGGGAGGGGTGCGCAGGGGTGGGGTGGGGGGATCGTGCAGAGTGACCCCACAGCTGCCGAGATGCCATCTCCCAGCGAGGGTGCTGCATAAAGATACCAGTGATTAGTGGGCAGATTCCAGAAAATTCCTCGACTCCTCCTCTAAATATCCTACCATGAACTTCTGAAGAGAAGAAAAATACCTTCTAATCAATGGGATAGGGGTGTTGTGCATAGAATTCAGAGAAATGTGGTTGGTAGAGAAGATTCTGCACCTGATCGTGTGACAGTAACACTTTCTCACTTTATAAATGAACAGGGACTCAGGAATTGTGGTCACAGGAGCCATCCCCTTTGACTGGGAGTTCTTTCCCGCAAAGGGGAAAACACAACAGGGAACATAAAACAGGACCGAGTAGGATTCAGGGCATCAGTCCTGTCCTATCCACAAAGGATGCCATCGCGGGGACTGCAGCAGATCAGATCAACACGCTAGTTCACGTCCACTTCCTGCCGCTGCATCTGAAGGACATTCATCAGACACATGCCCATTCCCTCTCACGACTTCTCTTCTGCACAGATACTTGGCTTTTAATAGTCAGAGGGGGAAATAATTATATGCATGAGTAAGGTACTGGGTGAATTCTCTCACCAAATCTGAGTGAAGAGGAGGAAGCAACAGGAGAGTGATCCTTCTGTGTTTCCCTTTTTACATCTTAAACTGAGTTAATGACTTCAGACATCCTGACATGAAAAAATTCACACCTTCCTTCTCAAACCTTGGGAAGGAAGGAAGAGAGCTGCTCATCACCTACTTTACTTGATTATTCTAGCCTAGTTTTCCACGCTGCCCGAATGTCTCAGAGAGAGATCTCCTGGTGCCACTCAGCGTGCAGCAGCCGGTGCCTACACTGACATCATCTCTGGAGCAAGCCGAGCCCTGAAGGCAGAATTCTGTTTCCTTCAGCAGGCCTTCGCTGAGCACTGGGAGAGCCAGCTCCATGGGGGGCAGAGCCCGAGGCGGAGGGGGCCCTCCAGCCCTGCTCTGAGTGGCTGGCTGGAGTACCCTCAGTCTCCAGCTCCACCGCCATCATTCACGGGAAAGCTGCAGCCTCAGTGCCCACCACCGAAGGGGCCACAGCACCTCCTGCTGCCAGAGAAAGGACAGCCAGTACTGGGCAGCCTGACAAGAGGCTGTTTCTCTGCCTTAAATTACACTCCGCTGCGCAGAGAATGGAGCGCTGGCTGGCTGAATGAAGGGAGCAGCACCCACTATTCCTGCCCCAGCTGTGGTTCTGGCACAGCTGCCCGGGCATTGCCAGGTCTGCAGAGCTGACTTAGGTATTTTACACCATCACGAGGTGTGTTGTGAGTGTGGATCCTAGTGCATCTTCGCTCATTACACGAACCCCCCCCCTCCTCCTTCCCCTTGGTCGTGGCAGAACACGGGCCTCCTCCTGGTGAAGCTGAAAGTCTTGGCGTGCAGCGCCACCTTCCCTTGCTGATACGAGCACCATGCCTACATGTGGGAATATGTGTGTGAGCATATATGTGATGTGTATGTGTGCATGCGAATACAGGTATTCCTGCTTTCTGAAAGTTTGCTTTTCGCCACTTCACTTTAGCCAGCCCTGCGTTGGCACCTGCTTTTCTAACCGAAAACTCTGCAGTGGATTCCTGCATTTACAGAAAAAGGTGAAAAGAGAGAGTGCCTTCGGCCTTTGTTTCCCATCAGCTGCGGTAGTGGCAGCGCGAACCCACAGCGGGAGGGGCCCCATGAGCTCCTCCTGGGACCCACACTCTTATGTCTCAGCATCAAGCACCGAGCTGTGAACTGGGTCCGTGGGCACCTGGGCTGTCTCTCCGTTTATTCTGTGCATCCGCCAGCAAGACGCGTCCCGCGGCTTTAGGAAAGCCTAAGGGCTCGGAAGGGACACGCATTTACGTCCTGGGCATAAGCAAGCGTTTGTTAGTGAGGAACGAGATGGAGACATTGTATGTGCGTTGAGTCTTGTTTCAGGGAAGGCTGTTAAGTGTTTCCATGCAAATTCATGGTCATTGCTTCTTCACTTTGAGCCGTCTTCTCTGAGGAAACTGCTTTCAGAGAGCAGGGGCGGCCTGTATGTGTGTACTGACTGGGTCTCTAACCTGTATGCTGCAGAATGCTAATCTCAGAGGGCTGTATCAGCCAGGTCCAGGTTAGCCACTTGAACAAACAAACCCCCAAATGAATAATCGCTCAAACCCAGTGTAAGTTATTTCTAACTCATGGAAAGTTCAAAAGAGGTATCTTCGGTCCCCAGGTGCCTCTCCTCCAGTTCACAATTCAGGAACCTAAGCTGCTCCCACCCGCTGCCTCCATCTCTAGCACCTGTCTCCAGAGATTGCTGGGCTGAGTGGGCTGCATCAAGCTGGTGGAAAGCGAAAAGCCTGCAGCACCGCATGCTGGAGTTACTCAAGGGCCAGGACAAACATCACATTAGCTCACACTCCATTGGCTAGAATCATCAGGTCACATGGCCACGCCTAACTGCAAAGGAGCCTGGGAGATGCAGTCAAGCTGAGTACCCACAAGAAGAGGGAATAGGTTCCATGACAACTAGCCAGTCCCTGCCCCAGGGACAGTGCAGATAATATAGGGCGTGGCATGCGTTTTCATAGAGCTGGTCACTCTGTTGGGAAAATAGACCCTACAAATGGGAGCAGTTCTGCACATGAGCTCTTCAGATAAAGGGCCAGATTGGGGAGGGTGTGATTCACCTGCCTGAGGAATGCACTGTCTCTGGGGATGACAGACCACCTTACAAGTGGGGTGTCAGTGCGGTCCTGAAAAAGGACAGGTTTTAGATCAGTTGGCAAGAGCAGGGCAAGTGTGCCATGGAAAGAAAGACAAAAGCATCTGCTCAGAAGTGAGAGGGGATCATTCCAGAAACAATGAATACTGTCTAGCAAGAAAGGAGGCAAAGACTTTTATCATCAAAGAAAGCATTTGAGCTAAAAGATCACACTGACCTCTGGTTTGGAAATGTGTCTCTAAGATCAAGTGCAATCCCAGTCACTGAGAGAATGTAAGAGATGCTGTGAGTTCAATTTCAGACCTTGACTGAATAATCTTGCTACCTCAATGTCTAAAGCATTTAAAAAGCAATCTAAATCCAGGATTTACCCAGATTCACCGGTTAAAGATTTCAAGTTTGGAGTATTGCAGGTGAGAGGTCTTATCCCGATAGACACTAACAGTAAACATGAACTGTAGATAGGTGTGTGATTCAGAATTTGTCTTTTAAGCAAGTGGGCTTTTTAAAAAGAAGTCAAGGGCCCTGATCGGTTTAGCTCAGTGGATGGAGCGTCAGCCTGCGGACTGAAAGGTCTCAGGTTTGATTCCGGTCAAGGGCATGTACCTGGGTTGTGGGCACATCCCCAGTGGGAGGTGTGCAGGAGGCAGCTGATCGATGTTTCTCTCTCATCCATGTTTCTAACTCTCTATCCTTCTCCCTTCCTCTCTGTAAAAAAAATCGATAAAATATATTAAAAAAAAGAAGTCATGGTATTCTCCTGTCAATTATACTTCCTGAAAAGAACTTAAATTTTTTTATTCAAGTATATTTGCATACAATATTATATAGTCTCAGGTGTACAGTATAATGATTCAACATTTATATTCTTTTTGATGTGATCACCACAAGAAGTCTAGTAACCCTCTGTCACCATACAAAGTTATTACAATATTATTGATGGTATTCGCTGTGCTGTACACTAATTCCTGTGACTTACTTATTTTATAAATAGAAATTTGTATCTCGTATTACTCTTCACCTTTTCACTCATCCCCAACCCTCCCATCTGACAAGCATTAGTTTGTTCTATGTGTCTGTTTCTGTTTTGTTGTATTTTTTAATGTATTCTTACTGATTTCAGAGAGGAAGGAAGAGGAAGAGAGAGATAGAAACATCAATGACGAGAGGGAATCATTGATTGGCTGCCTTCTGCACGCCCTCCTCTTCCCCTCCCCCCAGGGGATTGAGCCAGCAACCTGGGCATGTGCCCTTGACTGGCATCGAATCCAGGACCCTTGAGTCTTAAGACTGATGCTCCATCCACTAAGCCAATCCAGCCAAGGCTGTTGTGTGTGTTTTTTATTCTACATTTAAGTAAAATTATACAGCATTTTTCTTTGTCTGACTTACTTCAGTTAGCATAATACCCTCTTGGTTCACCCATGTTGTCAGGAATGGCAAGATTTCCTTTTTTATGACTAATATTTCATTGTATATGTATCACATCTTTATCAATTTTTAAATGGACATCTAGATTACCTTCATATCTTGCTATTGTAAATAATGCTGCAATAAACATAGGGTTGTGTTATTTTTTTGAACAAATACTCAGAAATGGGATTGCTGTGTCCTAAGGCAAATACATTTTTAATTGTTTGAGGAACCTCCACACTGTTTTCCACAGTGTCCGCACCAATTTGCAATTTCACTCACAGTGCACAAGGATTCCCTTTTCTCTAAATCCTCTCCAACACTTGTTTGTTGACTTTTTGATGGTAGCCATTCTGACAGGTGTGAGGTGATGCCTCATTGTGGTTTTGCATTGCATTTCTCTGATGATTAGTGATGCTGAGCATCTTTTCATGTGGTTGGCTATCCGTATGTCTTCTCTGGGGAAATGTCTACTCAGGTCCTTTGCCCAGATTTTAATCAGATTATTTGTTGTTGTTGTTTTTGTGCTCAGTTGTGTGAGTTCCTGATATATTTGGGATATCCCTTATCAGGTATATCATTTGCAAATTATCTTCTTCCATTCAGTGAGCTTTTTGTTGTGTTGGTTTCCTTTGCTGTGCACAAGATTTTCATTTTAATATAGTTCCATTTGTTTATTTTTGCTTTTGTTTCCCTTGCCCAAGGAGGCAGATCCAAAAAGATATTGCTTTGGTTGTATTTCCCATATTTACATTCTATCTACTTTTCCCTGAGATCCCAATTAAGTCCTGTGACGTCACAGTGCCACTTTAAAAGTGATGTCCTTGCTCTCTGCCCTTGAACACTCTCTGGTTCTCTTCCTCTGTCCAGGAGAATACGTTTATCAGTACATATACATATACATGTGGAAATGTAGCCTTTCATTAAAATTCTTACTATAAAAGTGTAACATTTATGGCCTTATTAGTTTTGTGGCTACGTAAGGGACCTTGTGTGAAAGAATAATGTTTACTACCATTTTCTCGCCCACAGCCTTAACACAGAGGTAGATTTATTTTCTAAGTCCATTTTTATTTGCCCTACATATCAGGAAACTGTAACAACAAATGATTCATTTGTGCCTTAAGCCTTTAAGAAATTAACTACCACCAACTCTGAGTTATAACAATTAATTGATGCAAGGTTGTGTGAATTTCAGCATACTGCCTTATTTATTATCCTTTCTCTACATGGCGATACCTGTGCCTACCTGTGTGGCAGGTCAGGTAGCCGCCTCCATCCTTCCATTACAGGTAAGGAATCTGAGATGGAAATGTGCAGTTACATCCCAAGACCTGAGCAAAGCTGTGCCTCAGACAGGGCTGGAACTCAGGGCGCCTGGCCCTTTGGCCTAGGATCTGTCCCCTTCCCAATGTGACCGTACCCCTATCTGTGGAGGAAACTGACCATTTGGATAATAACCGCTGAAGTGCAGCTGCATTTAGGAGGATGGGTTTATGCACACACATATTCATGCAGAAAGCGAAGGATGACATCATATCTGATAAGAAAGAGTGAAGTGTAACCATGAACTGAATGAGAAGTCAAATAACTAATATAGAAGGACTCTTCCCCCAAATCACATGATGTACCACTCAGATTCATTATTTTTGGTTGAATGTCATTTCCCATAACTTCTTGGACTGTTTGCATATTGATCAATGGATTTTTAGGTTTCAGAACATTACAATTCTTTGGGCACTTTCCCAGTCTTTAAAACTTATATGTTGGTGGGGGAAATATAAAACCATCTGTTTTCTTCATAGAGTATAATAAGCATCCGTGGGCACTTACTGACTACTACACCTTGTGATGGGTCCTGGGGATTAGATAATCTGTGCCCCCAGAAAGTACAGATTGTGCAGGGAGCTTGAGGTAAAGACTATAAAAATTGGGCAGACAAACAACATCCTAGTTACCTACAAATGTCTGAGCTTCGTTGGAGAAATTCAATTTTTCAAAATAACAGGCAACCAGTTTAGCACTTACGCCCTTTTGGTGAAATAAACTCCACCAACATGGGCTGAAAGAAGCAAGCGTGGAGGTCTGAAGCAAGTGGTGAGGAAGCTGCACTGTGAACAGATTCCCTCGCAGAGAAAATGCCTTCGCTCCTGCAGAGGGAGCAGTACCTCCTCCCACAGCTCTAGCTCAGGTTCAGCGCAGGTTCCCCAGGTTCAGTCCCAGGGGGTCAGCTGGGGAACAGAGAAAATGTGTCCCATTGTAGTGGGGTTTACTGTCCCTGCTGACAACAGGATGGATCTCCTAGGACAGGGTGACCCGTGTGGCAGCCCCTGCACTCCAAGGTGACCCCACCATTAATGAGTGACAGGGAATCTCAGTCATTTCCAGATCATCGAGGCCTTTCCGGAGGGCCTAGAAAGAGGAATGCTTTGGGGGGCGGGGGGGGGGGGGGGGGGGGGGGGGGGGGGGGGGGGGGGGGGGGGGGGGGGGGGGGGGGGGGCTGGGAGACCTGCTTCGCCCTGTTATTTACTCACTCAATTTGATATTTTCACTGTCCAACGTCACAAAAGTTGTAACCAAGAGAAGCCAAGCTGCACGTACCATTTTTAAAATGTCAGCAGCCTAGCAGAAACATGAGACATAAATCACAAGTTATATTGTATTTGCAATTAAACAGATCAAATTTAACGTCCACAGAAAAGCCTCAGTAATTAGTAAAAAGATGAATATAGTGAACTGCCCCTGGTTTAGCAGACCTCCCAAGCAAAGCCGAAATAAAGAATTGAGCATGTTATCAAAGAGTGTGTGAATATTAATAGCCCAAAATCTAAGTCCCCAGGTCCCTGGTGCAATTATTTTCTATTCACATTAATTGTTCCTAACAGATGACATTAATGCCTTTGAGTTAAAGTGTGTCCATGGGAAGATTTCACAAGATCAATGCTGTTTAGAAATAAGGTCACTTTTATAGTCATTTGCTCAGATTTTCTCCACTGCTCCACAGAAGGAGGTTAGTGCGGTGATTGCGTTTTCATGTGAATACCGAAAGTTAATTTTCACACCAGCCAGTAAGTGTATTGGGGTGTTCGCAGTTTTCTTGCTACTTATTTTCCAACCACTACTTATTTTTTCCCTGCAGGTTATTTTCCATCATAGACTGACAGCCTGCGAAAGTGTGATTGTTGTTGATAAGCTGTAATTTGCTCAAGCACGTATATAGAACACCGATGAACTAGAATAAACTCTTTTGAGTCAGGATATGTATTATCCAATCGAGACATGTCAGCTCTTTTGAGGTTTACCTGTCCGCGGGAGGGTTTTGGAACAAAGAATTAAATCATCACGAGTCAATGTTTCTGCTTGTTTTCACCCAGAAACTTCACTCACGCATCTTAGATCTTTCATCCGGAGATTTGCTAACAGAGGTGGAGAGCAGCCGAAGTCTGACACAGGCCCGAAGTGATGTTGAGACGCACGTGAGTTCCCCGGTGCCTTCAGAACACTTGTTTAGGTGGTTGTCTCTCCTCCGTCCAGTTCGATGTCATGAGTGAGCCACAGTGTGCCTCGCTGCAGCCTTGTCAGGCAGACAAAATGCTTTCCTGCGATCTCTGAAACTCACGGCCCCCCGCTGAGAGAGTGTCACTCTCGGCAGAAATATCATAAATCTTGGCTTTGTCCCCACGATACCTTTTTGGGTATTGATTACATCTCAAAGTCTCTGAGAAATGGTCAAGGAGCTTTTTATTAAAGCCCATGTTCCATATTAGTCATCCTCCTTTCATAATATATTATGTATGAACTTTTAAAAATTCATGGGCTGTACAGTTTTCTCTTCAGCTAGGGTTAGCTTTGTGCTTATTTGGCAAAACTTTAACCAGCATGGCTTTTAAGTATCATTGACCTAAAAAAAAAGTAACTTGAAGAAAAAGGAAAAAAAACACAGCCAAATAAATATATATTGAAAAATCTTTTGCTTAAAACAATGACAGATGCACATTGTGAGTAGCTGGCTTTTTATTTCACTGTATAATTTTTATAAGTATAGATAGGATATCCTTTATCAAAAGTAAATGTTCTCAAGTTAGATTGAAATGAAATTTTAGTGGAATTCCATCACTTTAAATATTTATGAATATCTTTATGGAATCCTATCTGTAATATGGCCTTAAGGTCAGGAATATTTTAAGTGTGCAGTTTTTATCCAAGGAACTCTTGCCTTCATTCTCTCTGTCTTTTTTCTTAGCTAAAATTATGGATTTTGTATTGCATTTTTCACATGAAGGATGTTAAAGCACACGAGTGATTCAGGATAGGAATCTAAAATATACTTTGAATAGTGCAAATGAGGTGTATTTTGCCAAGTAAATCAAAATAAGATAATGTTACAGTGGAAGCCAGCATACATTTTTTTATAGAAGAATTTTAATAATTATCATTTTCTATTACAAATTATAACTTTTCTCGGTAAGATATTTGGTATGTATGTCCAGGAGGCCTTACCATAGCATAGTGGCTAGGACCTGGGTCTGACACCAGAATCATATTGGCTGGGTGCCCTTAGATATTAACACCTCACTGCCTCAGTTTCCCCATCTGAAAATGAGCATAATGATGGTTGGGTGTGTTTGTTTTCCTGAGAATTGTGGTGAGGAGAACGTGACATAATATATGAAATGTACTTAACACAGCACCTGTTAACAGTAGTGTCAATAATAAGCTCTCTGCTGCTTTATGAGAACATGGCACCATGCCACAGCCACACAATAATATGGCAAAGATGGAGACTGATAACTGAAGATGATATTTACTAGCATGTCTTTTTGGCAGCTCACATCAGTGATCCCTGGAAACAAAACATACCGTCTATTGGCTATTGCTTATCACGGCTCCTGCATGCAAGGTGTCAGATGATGATGGCTTGTCAAGAAATATCATCCAGGGCCCCTGAAGGAGGCTCTAAATTTATGATTTAGTTAAAGAGCCAAGACATGTATATAAAAACATCTAAACTAATAAAAGCGAAATATTAAAATTAACCGTTTCTCCGAGACAGGGTAAGCCATGCCCACCAGCCAATCAGAGCGGCTGTATGCAAATTAGCCCAGCCAACATGGCGGCCGCCACTCACGGACCTGAGTAAACAGCCCTTTCCATTGCGGCAGGAGCGAAAGTGAAGCTGAGCCCTTCAGCTCAGCTCCGA